>JAVTVY010007449.1:0-49202 GCA_036873755.1 Hanleya hanleyi | reverse complement strand
ACAGCAGAATCGAGATTACATTTGTGGACTGGGCTATGCCTATGAACAGCTATGGGAATGTGAATTCCACCACATGCAACGTCGTCAACCGGAGTTATACTCGTTCTTACACGCTCACGACCGACTACTGGATTATCGGACTGTTATCACCATGACCGACATCCTACGCACTGTTGAGACGGGAGACCTCTATGGATTCGTGGAATGTGATCTGCACGTCCCTGACCACTTGAAAGACACGTTTGGTGAATGTCCACCCATCTTCAAAAACACCGAGGTGAGTCGAGATGATATCGGAGCCCATATGCGCGCATATGCTGAAGAACACGACTACCTAACGCGACCACAGCGTATGTTGATCGGCAGCATGTTTGGCGAAAAAATCTTGCTCGGTACCCCTCTGCTTCAGTGGTATATGCGGCACGGACTGGAAATTACGAAATATACCAAGTCATAGAATTCACCCCCCCAGGCTTGTTTTGAGAAGTTCGCGAACGACGTGACTACCGCCCGTCTCCAAGGAGACGCCGACCCCAGTAAAGCCATCATCGGGGAAACGATGAAATTACTTGGGAACAGCGGATATGGAAAAACGGTAACGAACCAGGACCGTCACGTGACCGTGAACATTTGTACCACGAAACAAGCCCGCAAATGCGTGAATTCGCCACTATACCGACACATGGAGATGATTGACGACACCACCTACGAAGTGACGTCAGCCAAAAAGACCATCACCTATAACCTGCCGCTCCAAATAGGATGTATGGTGTACCAGCTGGCCAAACTGCGAATGCTGCAATTCACATACGATTTCATGGGCGTGTATTTCCACCAATCAGACTGGCAATTGATAGAAATGGATACCGACTCAGCATACATGGCCGTTTCCAACCCGGACTGGGAGTCACTCGTCAAACCAGAATTACGTGCACAATATGAGGCGGAACGGGACCAGTGGCTACCCCGACGCGACCACTACACCTACGACAAGCGGACGCCCGGCCTGTTTAAATTAGAGTGGAGCGGTGATGCCATGATGGCCCTGTGTTCGAAAACTTACTTTTGTGACGGTGATGACAACAAATTCAGTTGTAAGGGGGTGAGTCGACGCGACTCCAACATCAGCAAGGCCCTGTACCTGAATGTCCTCCAGAGCCAGGCCAGTGCGAGTGGCACTAACCGAGGTTTCCGTATCATCGACCACCAGATGCGCTCGTATACCCAGGAACGGGACGCCTTCACATACTTTTACCCCAAGCGCAAAGTCCTGACCGATGGTGTGACTACAACCTATCTTGACATTTAGAGTGATAAATACGAACACTGCGAATATTCCACTGGACTAACGAACTGTTTTATAATTCAATTTTTATGGATACCAAACGCCTTTGATAAGACAGTTATATGTTCTATGAGTACTGATGATATTGCACCGGACTAACGAATTAACTGTTGTATATAGGTTCAATAATTCAATTCAATTTTATGGGTACCAACCGCCTTTGATAAGGCACCCCCTGTTCTGGGATTCAGTTTTCACATGGTTGTTCTCACGTTGTTGTTGTTACTGAATAAAAAAAAAAGAGATCTCACCAAAAAACCCAGTCTTGTGTGTTTTATTCATAATGCATAAATGCCCAATGTGGAGATTCAGTCAAACTGAAATCAGTGGTGTAGGATGGGGCCAAAATGTAACCCATCAATGTTAGAATGCAAGCGCACTATAGTAAAATAGAGAGCCAATGAAATCAGCCCACAGACCAAGTACGTGTTTTGGTCTAGGTTTGGAGCGGGCATTTCATTGAGGTACGTGTAAAGGAAGACGGTGAGTGAAGACTCGTCCAACACGTATAGATTAAGTTTATTACTATAAGTTCTATGTAGCGCGCTGCGGCCGGGGGAAAACCCCCAGTGAGGGTGTACATTCCGTGGAACTACTTTGTGCCCGCGGAGACAGACCGCATCACCGCGGAGGAATACATGGAACTATTTTTGACCTTTGACCCGGAAATGACCTTGGACGTGCCGCCATCTTGAACATACGTGCCGCCATCTTGGATATGTCCCATAATGCACTGGGGCAAAATACTCGCTTCTGATTGGACGAGAGCTCTGTGACGTCATCGATGACGTCATCTCATTTGCATAAATCGGCGGGAATTTGCCTTTTATATACTACTACTGTCTGTTAATATCTTGATTTAACAGAGAGTACTACAGTCTAGCTTATCGCGCCTACGCGCCACTACAGAGTTAATCGTTTCCTGAATTGAATAACTGGCAGGCCAAAATTCTAACTTTTTCGGGGAACGAAAATGATGATTCCTTTATGGCGATAAAATTTCACAAAAAACGTGTAGGTCGACCCCCTGTTCCCCCCCCCCCCTTTTAAAAATACCCGTTGGACAGAGAAACTTTCACATGTCTAACAAGAAAATCATTTCGTTTGTTTTCTCCGGATGGTGGGTCGAATTTGACACATTTTCGTACATTTTATGGAATTTTTCAGAAAAGTTGAAGAAGGTTTAAGGAGGATGGCACGTCTTTCCTTTTCAATTTGAATAGCTCACTTGTCTCCTGGAATAATGGCATGAGTGTGCCCATTCGGAAAATATATACTTTTACAGGGGTTTTCTTAAATATTTTGCATATATTTAAGGCCGAAGACCCGAACCCATGTCTATTTTTAACCGCACATGATTTAGGTGTGGAATGCACCCTGGAAGTGAGAACTGCACAAGTTCCTTCCCAACTTCCGTTCTACCTCACCCGTGACGTCATTTCTTAGCCGCAGTCTCCGTATGTGTATTCCACAAGTCGCCCAGCCAATGATGACGTCAGACAGACGAATGCCGAACTCCTATGCTGATCAACGCGATCACACAACCCCTTCAAATTTTTGACACAGAAGCGATCAAATAAACTGTGTTTATAAGTTGATGCTGGGTCGACATCGACCCAAGTTGATGCTGGGTCGACATCGGGCCTTACAGACTAGTCTTTTGTGTTAAATGCCGTCATTTTCATCTGACGACGATACAGCTCACCAATACCCAGTGTTCGAGTTGTCACAGCGATACAGCTCACCAATTACCAAAAACGAGTTGTCAGAGCAATTCCACCATAGCTCTCTAGATTTGTATCTAATACCGCTTATGCCGGTGCTAGGGGCCATGTGGCCATATCATCCAAGTTGCCACATGAACAGGTACAATAAAAGCGTACCTGATCAGATACAACACATATCACGAATCGTTAGCTTCTTGGTATGTGCTATAGAATAGGTTAACCAGAAGACTATACTGTGAAGTCATGTGGCTCTGTCAGTATGTCGGCACCTCTTCCCACTTTTCTTATATGCATTGAAATTTTTATCTGTATATGGCGAGAAAATGCTGGTGGACGTTTCGTCCCCGAGGCCCGCCCCATGCACAGACCTTTTGGTCTTTGATATATGTTGGCATTGTGGGAAGTTGATGCTGGGTCGACATCGGGCCTTACAGACTAGTCTTTTGCGTTAAATGCCGTCATTTTCATCTGACGACGATACAGCTGACCAATACCCAGTGTACGAGTTGTCACAGCGATACAGCTCACCAATTACCAATACACGAGTTGTCAGAGCATTTCCATCATAGCTCTCTAGATTTGTATCTAATACCGCGTATGCCGGTGCTAGGGGCCGTGTGGTCATGTCATCCAAGTTGCCACATGAATAGGTACAATAAAAGCGTACCTGATCAGATACAACACATATCACGAATCGTTAGAATGGGTTAACCGGAAGACTATACTGTGAAGTCATGTGGCTCTGTCAGTATGTCGGCACCTCTTCCCACTTCCCTTATATGCGTTGTAACGAAAGGATGCAGGATCGCAACCAGAAGAGATGATCACTACATCACTCGTAATTCTTCGTTCAAGTGAGGAACGATGAAACAAAAGAACCAACCAGATCACAGCAAGAAGTGCTATTCTTTCAGGTGATTTTTCAACAGTAAAGTGCTTTATGTATTTGGATCGGAATTACATCAATAATATCTGACATTAAGTCTAAGAGTGAAATGAACTTATTTGTTATGCCGTAGTATGGACTATAACCAGGTTAAGTGTGATATATAAAACGATTTTATTGCGTTACTATCATTCAGAGATATTTTCCGTATATTTAAGCTAATGCCTCACTCATAACTTCATACCAGTCATCCTAGTTGTGTCACTTAAAAAAAAATAAAATAAAAAAATGGAGGGATGTAATGTTCAGTCATTATGCATACACTACCATGTAACATATAGTCCGATGCCATTTCTGTTGGCGATGATCCACTTTGTAACAACCGAACTGAAGCGCGGTTCTTTGGATAAATAGGTCTTTGGATTATGGACGCGGATATTCTTTAATGGACGACGGCTGAATTATGGATGACGGGCTAGACGCTTGTAATTTGACATATCACGTCATTCATGGAAATAAAGCAGTTCAGTTCTTGAAGTAACTGGTTTATTGACCAAAGATTTCCAGCACCCTGTATCATCCGAATACAAAATACCTTCAATCATAACTAAAATTGCTCATTGTTGCTGTGTATTGCTTACCATTACACTAAATCAGTACTATGCAATAATTTTAATTACTCTAATACCATCAACTATTTTGACGATAGCACGAATATAAGTCTGGGCATATACGTGTGACTGAGTCGTCGACATTCATCTATAAACCATATAGAATTACTGTGACTGATAACCTTGATATAGTGTGCAATATAGACCTAAAAATACTCCTGATGAAGGGGTTAAAATATAGCGAGCCGAGGAATATCTATGTCATGGCCGAACTAAGGATATCCCTCAGCGCACTTGAACTGTGGTCGAACGAGAAAAAGTAGAGCCTACAGTACTCGTTGACTGGTTGGAACTTACAGTGCTGGCGATTAGGTGCCTAGTTCTGGGGCCGCTAGTCACGGGACTTGATCAATTTTTCAGCACTAGAATTTGTGCTATTCTAAGATAGTGTAATCCCTAAATAACGAAAAGACTGGTTGGACCGATCGATGCTATCCGTCACAGCATTACCGAGGAATACCCTTCCCCCAGAAAAAAAACACATAGAGACACCATGGTGCAAAAGCTTCTTGCAGACCTTCAAAATGAATTGGTTATTGTTCCAGCTGACAAGGCCCAAAAATATAATATATATATGTAAATATTACTATTACAGTTACTGACTAACGAGTTGAGTATAGCTATTTCACCTGCTTTTGTGTCGACTGAATCCTCTATTGGTATTACTTTGGAAGATCTATTCAATAATCACAATATTATAAAATTGTACTAGACTCTCAAAATTCATAAATCACTATACAAAGCTAGATTTATAGCTGGTTCAAGAAATTGTAGAACTTCTGTTAAATTTGTTAAGAAGAGCTCCGCAGCCAGTTAAATCATTTTGGAGAATTATTGTGGTGCCATTTCAAGAAATTCAGATGTCGAATACTTACTAACTCGGTGTTCAATAAAACTGGTCACCGGTATGTTAATGTCAGAAGCCATAAGAAATTCAGCTCTAATGCACGAAAACGATATCAATCTTGGGATGCTTCTTTGTTTATAGAGTTGCTTGAATTTTTCATTAACGATGTCTGTGCAAAAATCGGCAATACCATATTGTACCAACACCTTATAGTTATCACAATGGGTACAAATTGTGGAAGACGTATATCTGTTCTCGTGTGAATACGCCTATATGCAGAAATTGTCAAAAGATAATCGTTCCAAAGTCCGTTCCTTCTCATTCAACAAACACTATATAATCTATCTCCTATCACTGGATATTCCATTAATTAACGACACTTGAAAGGATGTATACCCCTCTTCACTGGATTTGAAGGAAACTACTGATAGACCAGATAGAGCATCATATCTTGACCTGTACCTTTACAAGGCTTTCTCTAACATCGACTCTACGAAAAGAGAGACGACTACAATTTTGACACAATTAACTACCCATTTCTGGATAGCAGTATTCCAGAAGAACCTGCATACGGCGTATACCTATCTGCCTTGATTGAGCATACTGATCAGCGATACGGGTTTAATAATTGTGGAACATCATGATGTCTTGCTGGCATCATTGAAAACTGTTGACGCTTCTCTCTTGCAGGAAACTAGCCTATGCTTATGTTGGTGCTAACGCTGTTATATGAGTTAGGTCTTTGGATTATGGATTCGGAAATTCTGTAATGGACGACGGATGAATATTGAAAAAAGGACTTTGATAGATCATGTGCAGACTGTGACGATATCAGACAACGTCAGTAGTATATAAAGGTGATTTGGGGACCCATTTCGGGGCGATAAGTCTGTTGGCTCAATTCCTGGTTATCTCCCCTGATTCCACATTTCTGCCCCTAAATGGGTCCCCGGATGCCTTTATACTACTTATCAAATTGACGTTACGGATGACTTCACATCCGGCTACGTGACATCCGAGTCACAGGTCACATCCGTGTCAAAGGCCAAAGGTCACTTCCAGTCACGTGACGGCCCAGCAAGAGTTATCTGCCCCTACATTAGACTCCAGTTACTTCCAATGTTAATCTACGGGGAATGCATGTATGGGATAGGAGTATTGGTGTGGTCATTTTTTCCTTGTGGATTTTACTACGGGGTGTGGCACCTTGTTTTCTTTGTCTGGCGATGTAGAACACCATGGCAGGGGTTTCGAGGCCATGGGTTGACTTTCGCTGAAAAGTTCAGGCAGATCTGGGGTGGATGTTAAGTACATTCTGGCGCACTGGACAATGTTAGTCCCAATGGGGAACCCACTCATGGACATTTGCGGTATGGGGTGTGACGCCTTGTTTTCTTCATCTCGAGCTGTAGAACACGATGGAAGGGGTCTCGAGGCCATGCGTTAACTTTTGTTGAAAAGTGATGATGACTCATGTGCAGTAGGCAGGCAGATCGAAGTAGACGTTTTGGGGTCTACGTGAAACCATAGTGGTTCGATTGGGTCGTGTGCGCAGTAGAAAAAGGGCATTGAATTGGACATTTTAAGGTCGAGATAGACCAATAGTGATCCGATTGGACCGTACGAGGTGTCATCGTGAAGCATTCGTAGGGTAGCGTCGGATTGGACTGGCCTCTAGTCCGGTTTCATTGCGCATGCGCAGTTTGACCGTAGTATAGAAAGCAGGCATTTTAGGGGTCCGTGGGGGTCTGTTGACTGATAGATCGCGACTTGAGAGATGTCCATGTAATCTGTGACGTCATTGGTGACGTCAACAGTAGGAGTAGTAGCGGAAGCGGGCGTTTTGGGCGTGCGTGGGGTGTTTTTGAGCGATTGAGGGACCATTCTTGGTCCGAATGCGTTGTGTGGGGTGTCAAAGTGAAGCCCTCAGTGTGTAGAACATGACTTGATGTGCACGTCATCTGTGACGTCATTGGTGACGTCATCAGTAGGAGTAGTAGTCAATGTGAGCATTTTGGGGATGGGAAAGAAGGTGTTTGGGATGATTCCGATGATGGGATCCTTTAGTAAACAAGTCTGCGACGCGACTTCCAACAAAAGCCATACCATTCGTCGTCTACATGTAGAGAGCTACAAGGTGACACCCCACACGGTCCATTTGGACCACGGATGGTCCATCTCTACCCAAACATCTTTCTTCACACCCCCAAAACTACTACTGATGACGTCACCAATGACGCCACAGATGACGTGAACATCCCTCAAATCGTGGTCTACACAACGAGGGATTCACTTTAAAAACTTACACGACGCATTCGGACCAAGAATGGTCCCTCAATCGCTCAAACACACACCCATGCACCCACAAAACGCCCGCTTTCGCTACTACTCCTACTGTTGAGGGTTCTACATCGCGAGTCAAAGAAAATAAGGTGCCACACCCCTTAGTAAAATCCAAAAGAAAAAAGACCACCCCAATACTTTGATACCGCAAATGTCCATGCATGGGTTCTCGATTGGGCCTACACCATAACCGTATGTATATTAGGTAGGTATATTGGGGTATTTTCAAACTTGCCTAATATGGGCTGACTCGTGGTACAGTGCATAACGTTCCCGCTTCTGGAGCGCGCAGTACGGGTTCGACTTCAGCTCCAGCTAGGACCAAGGGCATTCCCCATCTCTCGCTGTATGGTTATGTGGAGAAACTGAGGGTTCCCCACTTGCCATTTATGCTGGGCATATAGCCGGCGATATTGTCGGGGACCATGTTTGATGACGTGCATTCCGGGAGATGTCAATTAACATTGAAGTAACTGAAGAACATATAAAATAATATTCAGGGGCAGATAACTCTTGCTGCATTCTTACGTAGACGCCTCTTGATGCTTTGAAAGGGCGGATAAAGGCTTATTGCCCATTATATTCCCGGAGATTGTCGGACATTGTCGGAGATTCCCGGACATGACCGGTGCGATAAAAATTAACATTGATAAGTAGTAAAAGGGGATCTGGGGACCCATTTAGGGGCAAAGATGTGCGAATCAGAGGAGATAACCATAAATTGGGCCAACATATCGCCCCTAAATGGGTCCCCATATCACTTTTATATATTACTAACATCACACAATATTATTGCAGAAACTTATCAAACAAGGCAATACCACCAAGCTAATCCACTAAGTTTCTCTAACATTATGATAAATAGCATATAGGCTACTGACGGCAAAATACGATCGTAGAGTGAAGCGTCTCCTGTGCTATGTTTCGAAAGTCGTTTCTAATTCTGTTTCTAATTCTAAAACGCGCGGAATAACCCGAGGGTCGTTTGAATATCATGAGTTTTACATATCCATGGTGTTAAAATGAACAGCTACAATCAAAGCGTGACAGATACATACTCTGGAAAACAACTTGAAAATTTGGAAATTCATTTGGATAGAGAATAATGGTCACTGATTAGTATTGTGAAAAAATCATCATGCCTTGCCGACACCATTGAAAACTGTTGACCGCTTCTCTTTTGTAGGAAATCATCTTTTTTCACTGGGCGATGTAGACCCGTACGGTTTAATGGTCCTGTTCTTATACTGAGGATAAACTTGAGCTCAAGAAGTATCGTTTCCCGGATGACGGGTTGTTTATTGAACTGCTCTAGCCTTTGAGAAGAAGAGCAGAAAAAGAGTCCTCAAGTTATTCAGCTACTGCAGATAGTTAGGTCAACTATTTTGGCTACATTTTATATCACCAGGTCTATATTAGTAAAGTTAAATATTTTCTGATATTCTTATGTATGTTCAGATGTCATTTGAGGTTGTCTGTTTAGAGCATGAATACCATATGGATACCATTCTGGAGTTGCTATAGAGAGTTTTCTGAAGAGGATGTCAGAAGTCGCTGACTGATAAAAACTCTATCCAGTACACTTAATATATGCAGAAGAAAATAATTTAAGGCACACTTATCATATGTTTGCCAAGTTGGCAAAAAATTCTAATTTCCTAGGCTCCCATTCATGCAGAAATTGTATTCACAGTATTAACTTGGGGACTTACACACACATCCCCTCCATGAGACCCTCTATACAAGGTGGCTGCAGACACAGGCATAACCTAGGTCAATAGCTTGGTTCACTTGGCTGTATAGGGTCAATCGCGATTCCAGGCATCACGTTTAATAGAATTGACCTACATGTACCTGCTGGGGAGCATGTCTGCTCTAGCAACTCCATGCCCGGGACACAGAGCAGATCGATAACCAATTACGTGAAATTGTGTTCTCTATACGAAAATATCTTTTAGATTCCAGGCAGATATTAGCTGGTCTGAACAACACAATTGTCATCCTACCATTGTCATAATTTATAATCTCCCAAACTGGGGGTGTACTGAGGGCAGGAGGTACATGTATATAATATGATGCCATGGGAGGATGCATCTCAGCATAGCTCCAATCCATCTAACGATAAGGATTTTAAATTGTATCCAAATACAGACTTTTTGTCATTTACTGCTGGAGGATATGCTTTCTATAATCTCCTACTGTAAAAGTAGACATTATTTATCCGATCAGTAAGTCGGTTTCATAATAAATAAGGAATTTGTTCCATCTGTCAAGTTATTTATTGAAACGTGTGTTACATGTACAACCACACTAATTCACCGGAGATGTTGAGAGAATTGTGTGAGTCTGGACAAATTGTGTGGTTCTTCGTCATGGGATTCCAACGGCCTATTTTGACATTTTAAATAGCCCCGTTTCACTGCCCAAGGCTCTAGTTACTATTTCATTTCATACACTTTTAGAATTGGTCCTGTCATAGGATACAGATCTTTCAATTATTGACGCGAATTTTTTTTTATGGATGACGGCTGAATACTGAATTCGGATCTGATGTCTGCTGTTCGGTTTTTACACCTGCAAGAAACCTCATTGGTGTCTGCGAGAGGTTTCTTATACAAGGTTTCATTCATGCGTGCAAGAGGTTTCACTCAACGATGCTTGCAATTAAGCGGGGTCAACGATGCAGTCAAAATGTTTCGATGATGCCTGCAAGAGGTATTACCGATGCATATATGTACAATGGCGCCATGATCCAGTGATGCCTGGAAGAGGTTTTCAACCATTCCTGCCTTGCGATCTCAACGATGCCGGCAATCAGTGTCAAACATGGTTGCAAGAAGTTTCGAAAGTGTCTCCAAGGTGTACGATGTGGAAAAGGTTCTAATGTTGTCTGCAACATTTGTCATTAATGCCTGCAAGAAATTTTGACGATTCCCTCAAGCTAGGCGTTCTAACAGCGCCTGCGAGAAGTTCCAACTATGCTAGCAAGTAGTCTTTGAGATGGTCAGTCGTGCTTGCAAGTGGTTTAAATCATATCTCTGAGATGTACAATGATGCCTGCAAGATGTTCTATTGACGTATGTAAGTCGTTCAAATGATGCCTGCAAAATAATGTGATGAGAAATTCAAGAATATCACGATGTCTTGCTACCATCATTGAAAACTTTTGACAGCTTTTTAATGCCTGTTTGGAATTGGTGCTCGCCATCTGCTGTAAAATGTCTTTCGAGTATTGACGCGGAAATCCTCTTGTGGATAAGATGGCTGGATACTGTATGTCGGAACTGACACCTGCCGGTTAACATACTGCTTGCAAGATGTGTCAGTGGTGCCAGTAAGAGGTTTTAAGGATGCCCACAAGAGGTTGTTATAATACCTGCAAGATGTTTCAATGATACCAACAAGAGATTTTAATGATGCATGCAAGATGTTTCAGTGATGCATGCAAGAGGTTCTCCCATTGTTTGGAACTTCCCACAACGTTACAGCAGTCTACGGTACCGTACAATACAACCAGCGTGGCTGTTGCAGCCCTTAGAACCCAGTTGCTAAAGCTAATTTTATTTTCGAGCTTGAATGTACGAATGCAGGCCCTTCACTGCAAAGTATTTTCTACAACGGTTACAATGGTTGATAAATCCATTTCTTGAGACATAATTGCTTATAATTCGCTCTCGACATCGATGTCATAACTCCTTGATGCCGAGAAAATTCATGATGGGTGATTGTCCGCTCGTCATTCGGCTCGATATGTTCATATTTTCATATACTGAAACATAAAACTGCATATGTGGGATTTATTAACGTTATATATGCTTTCTACATGTGAATAATAATGATAAAAAAATGAATCGCTCAAGTATATGTACATGTAACAGTCTGCTAAGGGGCAGTATAACAGGCGCACTGATTGGCTAAACACCAAATCACGACGCCCCTGAAGTGAGAGCGGAGAGACAAGACCAACGCACACAGCGAACATTTTGTTGTATAAGAGATCAGCTTAACTTCCACATCAAGTTAAATAGTACACATATGTTCCGTCATTTTCCCTGACCTACTGAATGTGGTACATTATTCAGTGGAGTGAATATGATTTAACGTCACTTTCAACTATATCTCAGCCATATCGCTGAGAATTATATGTGTAAATTATTCAAACAAGAAAGGCACATTATGTCATAGATAGTCAATCATTGAAAAGGCTGAACGACAGTGATGTTTATAGAGCTATGACATAATCTATAACTGAGTCTTGGCGTGTGAAGATGAGTAAGTGGGCCATTTAAAAATATAGACGTTGAGACCGACATTAGCAAGAGAGCACTGCTACATTTTGAAATTCTCCAATCCCATACTATGAGATCCTCTCTACTTCAGTCATCTACAGCTGAATCAATAAAAAGTCCTGGACATCACAAGCCGGATATTGGTACCGTCGCGGTACATACTTTTTATCCAATGAAATACGTTCATTGTTGTTACCAAGATTAAAGCTAACAGGTGAAATGCATTGGCACAGAATGCCGTATGAAGGAACATTCGGTTAGCTACGAGCTTCTTGAACTGGTCTACTGACATGGTCTGTATACTGTTAATCATTTCAAACTCTGAAACATATCAGCAATGAATGCGTTCTCCTTTTGGAAAATGTCCTGTAGAACGTCTTTGTCCATTCCTTCCTTTTCCCCCAAACTACTGAAGATTTTTATCACCTCCATCTCACAGTTGTCCCCGCAGTTTTTCTTCCCGAATCCGTGTCTCGATATGGTCCTCATCATAGCCAGAGCAGACGACTCTTTGTTGTTGTCATTGGCGCAAAATCGGGCATCAGCTTCAATCATGAAGGAAAGGACTGGAACCCAATGGGTCACGCAAACATTTGATTGGCTCACCATGAACAATAAATGATCCAATGCCGTCTTCTCTGTGCTGTCCTTGAAATTGATATTGCCGAGGATTTTCACCAGGAATTCCGCCGTCTTGACGTAGGCCGACGGACTTACTTGGTCGTAGCGGGGTCCCAGTTCGACTCGCGCTGCCGGATGGTGCGGCAACATCAATTTTATCAAGAAGATTTCCCCTCACAGAAGGCGTGTAAGAGGGTTGATAAAACCAGATCGACATGACCTTTGACCTTCTCACCTGTCTGCATCTTAGTGACGGGTTTGCTGACGATGATACCGCTTATTCCTACAGCGCATGCATGAATAATTTCTCGGTCCTCGTAAATACCCGAATGGATAATCGTGCTATCGTAGTGACGTTGTAACTGTTTCGTGCACGCGCTGATATTCTCGTCTCCCCCGGAATCAGTTCTCAGGAAGAAGCTGCCACGATTGCCTCTGCTCATCTTGCTTTATAATCTTAATTATAATTTGGATTTAAGAGCTATCAAATTAAGCATCAGCGTGTAAAATGTGCTCAGAAGTTGTATTGTGACCAGCCCAGTTATATGCGGTGAGCTTCGTTCAATCACTGACTGAAGGTTTTAATTTCTCCAAAGTTGAATCTTTTGACGTCAATTAAAGCCATATATTAACCTCAAACACGATGATACAAACAAATTAGTACCGATATCCACAAGCGCCATTCACAGGCAAAACTGACTTTCTCTCGATGCAGGTTCAATAAGCACACTTCACAATCTAAATTCAGTATACACAAGTCGAGCACAATCTAAAGAAGTACCGCAGATTAAAGCACAACTGCCACGTGTTCATCGAAGAATCAAGCACAAATGTTACGTAGTGAAGCAATGTTGTGTTGTAGCAAGTCCAAGTATGTTCAGTGTGCCTCGTCGATGTTTGGGCTCGTGTCGTTCAACCATTGGCTGAAAGTTTTAGTCTTCCCAATGCTGAATCTATTCTCCAAGGTGATAATTCGGTATCCACAGGCACAATTCACACAACAGAATTGATTTTCTCACGATACAGATTCAGTATTCACAAGCACAACTCACAAGCAGAATTCAGTAGGACTATCCGCAAGTAGGGCGTAGTCTCAAAACGTATGGTAGATTGAAGCACAATTGCGATATGTTCATTGTAGACTCGACGTATTTAAGTCTCATTCTATATGTGCTTTTGGAACCATTCATTACCCAGTGGTTTAGCTGTAATACCAGTATAAACTACACGCGTATTAATTAATCTCAAATGATTCTTGAGAAACAGTGAGAACCAACAGGCACATTGCTGCATACAATATTTGCTATACTCTGTCAATATTCTATAAGCTTAGCCCTGACGTTATTCAGTAGGATCTTTCAATACATAGTACATACAAACCACTTCAGCGAAATCCGGTTGCTAAATTTCACCGCCCTAATATTTTCTTCCTGGTATAGGTCAAACCCAGTATGTACTTATCACAATATATCCACAGGGGCTCGTTACCGTTGTTAATTGGTTAAATAGGTTGATTATAATTGGGGGGGTCGAGGTCGGTAATAAAAGAGGAAGGGAGGACATTCAAGTTGGCGCCGTCGCCACACCACGCTCACAAAACTCCGGTTTTATATCCCCTTGTCTTCGAAAATCGAATGAACTTCACTTTCAACCGATCGAGGAATGGTCAAGTCGCATATATCTTACTTTACCTTCTCTCGATCTGGCCTCTTCAGGGAAAAACTTGCATTTACCCGCCCAATTTTAACCGATATTTCCAGATTGACCGTAATCTCGATACTTTCTCTCGCCATGATGCCCGAGAATGAGCGAGACTTCCTCGCCAGGCACCAAGTTCGTCGCGAGCCGCCCATGACAGAGGAGATCATGCCTTTGCTATCGCTTCCTGTAGGCCATACATAGAGCGTATATGCCTACTGAATTCCGATTATAGCAGGAATCATTATTTGTAGCGACAATTAGAAAATTTCTAGAACTACGACAAGTCGGCAGGATGGATGGGCACTGTTACTTGTTTACAACACTTGTTTAGTTTCTGCTAGACGAAAAGAACAAATATGGCTGTGGTATCGTTTAGCATACAAATTCATTATATTTGGGGGGTATACATGTACATAGGGGGGTATACATGTACATAGGTTGAGGGAGAAATCTGTATGATATGAAAAAGAAAAATTGTGGGCATATGGGTTTATTAGTGGGCTTGATCTCTGTATCCATTGATGTTGTAATTGGGGCCGATATGAATGTGGGAGGTGAATAGTATCGAGCTGACGACATGAGCCGGAGTTTATGGCCGGCGAGACAGAGTAGATTAGTCACGGACAATAAAGGGAAGGTTGTCAGTGTCTATGTGATACTGGTTCAAGGGACCATGTGTAGGAAGGTGTGGGGGAACGGGTTGCACGGCATGTCCTGCATGACCAGTGCCCATCGTACCACGATGGAGTGCCCAAGTAAATCCATCCATCCATGTAGGCCTAAATATCAGCAGTAGGTTTACCCCTCAGCTCAATGGAAGTTTATGGCTCTTTGCAGGCTCAAATTGAAAGCCGATATACACCGTTTTTAATTGGTTTATTAGGATGATGGGGGAAGGGGATTTCATTACTCCCTCATCCCCCCCCCCCGCCTCCCTGTCCATTGGTTTGGGAGAGGGGCATTAACTTTTACAATAATGACTATTGACCGTCATTAGATAGGGAGAGTTATATATTATATATTAATTATTATCATACAGCTGTCTCCACAAATTTTCAAGCTGATTGTTCTTATTCTCACGGGTTTAGACGTTTTCGGAGTTCTTTTTGAAAATATTTCATTCTTCACAGAGATGTCCATCAGTAATCGCAATCTCAAAATCAGACTTTTTCTTTATCATGCATTCTCACCTCAAGTCATACTACATGTAGGGATCACGAAACAATGCATATAATAGCCAAGTCTGGGGACCAAAATGTGTTTAGACTGGGGACCAACCCTAACCCGGTTAGTAACCGTGTTTCATTGGTCTCACGTCAGCTGATAGTCGGCTCCCGACGAACCCTGGTAGGAAAGTCTCGCTCATTCTCGGGCACTGTGGCGAGAGAAAGTATCGAGATTACGGTCAATCTGGAAATATCGGTTAAAATTGGGCGGGTAAATGCAAGTTTTTGCCTAAAGAGGCCAGATCGGGAGAAGTTAAAGTAAGATATACGCGATTTGACCATTCCTCGATCGGTTGAAAGTGAAGTTCATTCGATTTTCGAACACAAGGGGATATAAAACCGGAGTTTTGTGAGCGTGGTGTGGCGACGGCGCCAACTTGAATGTCCTCCCTTCCTCTTTTATTACCGACCTCGACCCACCCCCCCCTATAATCAACCTATTTAATCAATTAACAACGGTAACGAGCCCCTGTGAATATATCCTATTTAAACGGATAACGTTGGGTCACACGCTTGAACGCACAAGAAATAGGCATAAGAATAAATTCGCACACCTAAATCGGTTTGGATCTTTCACGATTTCCGTATATTCTGCACATTCTTCCTGGCTGTTCGGCAGACTATAAGTTTTTATTCGAGATAGCAGAGATTATATTCTAATACATACGGTGGCCCATAGGGGACATCGACTTTTTTAAAATAGTTTTTTCTTTAACATATTTTATTACTTTTTCAGATTTTCTTGGGGTATTCTTTATTTTTCGCCTATTTTCAACAAACAGTTTCTAGTTCATCACATAATTTCTTTAGATTTCTCAGCTTAGGCCCATTGTGGTATCACAAAATTGACAACGGGTTGAGGCGTTCCAATTGTCATAGCTCATATACATCAACTAGTATCGGTAACCGCGCTGTCTCTGTGTGACCGTTCGATTGAACCTTTCCACAACGGAAGCTTTGGTCTCCTTGCACATGTGAAAAAAAAGAACACCTTCTGGGCTTTCAGATACTATTGGGAGGATCTGTTGATGACCTTTTCGGTTTGCAAATTCCCGGTCTTGCAGATGCGCATAAACGCAGCTGAGAGATTGCTAGCGTTGTGCTTGACAAAAAGATACACATGTCAAACAAATCCGCTTGCCATTGGTCATTTATACTCCCAACGATGGCCTGGTTACACGTGAAAAATTGCTTCGAGCAGCTTGATGTTTTTTTTTAAAAACAATCTCGGACCTTTATACATGGGCATTAGCAGGTCGGACTGTCGGGAATGTTATACAACGCATCCAACACATTATCCCAGCTCTTCATTGTGACGACTGATGAAGGACTGGTCTGTCGTTTATTTATAACGGGAATATCTCGGTCCGGGATCGAAGTCTCTCTCTGGATCGTTTCATTGGGTTCTACCAGCACATCGTTCACGGGTCGAGGCTGGTCTCACTCGCCTCATGACCATTCCTACGTAAGCACATGATCCACATCCACCACGACATCTTCCAACACGGACCATAGAACAGGGTGGAGGATAAAGTACATTATTATACACCTATGCCCCTGCCTATCAAGCAAAGAACAGGTTAGAAGGATCCCGCTCTCTAAAATGGAGGTAAAAAGGGTCGCTTTTGCTCAATAACTTTCGATTTCTAATTAACCAATGCTTCAAAGTTTAGGCGCATTAATTTATCTATTGTTCCATGTCCTAAAATTAATTTGCTATTTGAAGAACCAGTCAATGTTGTTTAAACAGCGCGACAGATGTTTGTCCTATTATTATGCAAATTGGATAGATGATGACAATCTATTTTTTTTACTACCATTTGATATGCGGATATATATATGTCTGTAGAATTTTGATGAATTCATTATGTGAACTGATTTATTGAGCAAAAACGACCTTTTTACCTCCATTTTAGACAGCGGGATTGCCCTAACCTGAAGGGACCGCGCCCGCCGTTCAGAGGCGGCCTAGCTCCGAGAGCCTAGATGGCGGAAGATGAGTGTTCAGCCATTTTTGAACACCCAAAGGTGATATCAGTTGGTCACAAATGATCACACAATTGATGATCAGAAAATGAAAAAAATGTAAATATGCATGGAGAATATTGACTGCATTATGGGGATGGGGTACGGTGTTGGGAGGAGGGGGTGGGGGGGGGTAGTGGTTGCTAAGGTTCGGCTTAACTTTATGATCCAGCGGCCTAACCCGTACGCGCGATTACTACTGCAATTTGGTGATGAGATGATTTATTTGACACAATAGTTGGAATTTATACGACTCTTGTTCAACTTCAAACTTCACGTACTTCGAACTATATTGTTAATATCTCTCGGCAGTTAATTGTTAATCAATCCACTCAATTTCTAACATGATGATAGTTAAGTATGTTTCTCAATGTCATCTTTGGAGAAGTTCCCAAAGTTCCTGTACCTTTTCTCATTTAGAGACACGAAGTCATTGGCCACTTCGACAAGACCAAGGTAATAACTACGCTCAAAAATGAAGGATGCCTTTACCGAAGTGAACATCTCGGCAGCAACTGTGTTCAAACTTGATAGTCACTGACGGTTAAAATGGATATTTGGACCATCCGAACCCGGATGCTAATCGAGATATGACATGCAGCGCCATCTATATATATATCACTTATCATCCAGGCAGCTGCTTCACGAGACAGAGGAGGACCGAATCATTGTACATATATTCTTCTTCAGGTCGTAAGGAAAATCTGATTGAAAATGTAGCATGCTGAAAAAGAACCACCGATTTTTTTTATCTTGTCCAAGCCCAGCCCCCCCAGCCGTAATACCCCCAGCTCCGCGCGCCCTGCAATGATTTGTAAGTCCGATACAAAGGAGTAGTTACGGTAACATACGAAGCCAAAAGTTAATGTGTTTAATTTTGCATGCCCAAAATGCGAAGTTTCGTGCAGACAAAATACCCAAGTTTGGTATTGTTAACCTGACGTAAAACGGCGTCGGCTCACGTTGAAATTTGATTTTCTTCTTTATCTGGCTTCTTCGTATACATTTGATCCAAGGTGTCATACCTTAGATATATTAGAAATCCATGCTAAAATGTACGCGAAAAAGCCAAAAATACACGAAAGTCCAATTTCAAACGTCAATCGACTCAATTTTACGTCAGGTTAACAATATCAAACTTGGGTATTCTGCTAGTACCGAACCCATATTTTTGGACAGAATTAAAAAAATAGATTTACGGCTTTACTAACGGATTTTATTTTTGTATTTTACCGTAATTATTCCTTTGATATGTAAATGAGCATTGATGATGAATCAGAGACAATTGGATAGACAAATAATGGCATAACTTCTTTTTAATATGTTAAATTTACATTCTCTTATATTCCATTTATATCGTATTCACAGCTTACAGCTGGTTACCATTGCTTTCAGAAATATGGTTACCATAGCAACATGATATCCAAGCTTTTTATTTCGAATATTTTTACAATGAGACCTTTATTGCGCCATGTTCAGAAATTAAAACTTCTGAATTCGCAATTTCCAAGGTGAAGCTTTTCTTAACCGGTTGCTATATGGCAATCGTATTTCTGATTGCTTTGGAATTTTTTCCAAACACAAACTTTTATAATTTGCATAAGGCTACAAATTAACAATGAGAATATTTAAAACAGATTAGAATTATAACAGCCCTGTGAATACTCCATCATAAGTTTAGCTCATTAACTTGACTTCACTTGGTGACCATCAAATATGACTTAAAATCCCTGTATATCACATTTGGATTTCACACTCCGATATCTCCATAAACGTTCGGAGTATTTACATGCGGCAAACTGCATCTTACTGAGAATTGCGAGATATCTAGACTCAGCAGCATGTCACAAAGGGTGACATTCCGTTATCGTTTTGACTATATGAAAGTATGTATGTTTTAACCGATCAATATTTTATTAAAGGCTAGCAGTAGGAAGCAGCTTTTGCCTTGTAAAACGTATACTTTTTTATACCCTTAAACCGAGAAGAACGATACGCGTATAACTCACAGGTACTATTTAATCAATATGTGAATAAAAATTATGCGTTTTTCTTCAAAAAAGCGTGAAATTTGGCATAGAGGTACACATCGTCCCCTGGGAAGCCTTTCTGGATATGGAGCCACCGCGAACTTTTTCTATGTAGATCACAGTGGCCATATTAGCTTCTGGAATCCTGCATTGTTACATCTGTTTGGCAACATATTTGCCGATCATTTGTCAGAATATTGATGCAAAGGGCCACATCAATGTTAGACAAGTCATATGTCAGCCATCTGAAGCCAATATCAGTCAATAATTCAACCACCACACAATATATACACATTATTCATTGATATAATTCATGTTAGGCGAGATACCGCTTTTTAACTTGATATGTTAGCTAATGAAACAATGGCCGAACACTTGCCTATTTTCCAATATCGGAAATCCCGTAAATTCACGTAACTTCATCCAACAATACTGATATGCCATTATCCCTTTTGATGCACTGATAATTTAGAGATTCAGCATGACGATTATTTCAGAATAGCTATAACTAAATTGTAATTATTTCGAAGGGGGCCCAATACGTAATCGATAGTCTTTCCGATAGTTGGTAAAAGTATAATTTCGCATCGGGGATAGGCCTTCATGCCTTCAGTAATCTATGATTACTATATATGATAACGGAAAATATTTCACCTGTTCTCTTTTTTCCCCTTCGCGCTCAGCTAGCCGAGTGTCGTGACATAACATTTATTTATTTATTCGGTTGCAAACAATCTTTCTACATAAAGTGCACGTTTCCTTCAAAAATTTCTGTGAAATGATTTATGGAATAATAGAATATTCACCTCGTGGCTTTATAATATCAAACTCGAGTAGTAATATTTATTTTTTCCTCGCCAGAGGCTCGGAAAAAATAAAAATTAATACTCTCGTTTAATAAATTTGATATTATAAAGCCACTCGGTGGATATCCTCTAAATATTGTAAATACATATAAACTCCTTCCTTGATAGAGTATTGCAAACTGCAAATATCAGTTCTTTTGTACTGTCTTGAAGGGACGGTTATATGCTTGTCCACATCGTTATTCAACTTTGAATTATCGTCGCTGATGAGCTCATCAAATTATATAGCAGGACAAAAGTTTGAATGCTGCTGACAAGACAATATGATTTTCAGGTCATTCAGACGCGATGGAAATTTGCAAACACGCCAGGTGCTTAAACGACGCAATACAGCTCCGGATTAGTTACAATGTGAATGCGAGTGACTTGCATGCAATATTATTTTGAGGATAACTATCCCGTTAGAGGCAGTTTTTGCAACGGTTAGACAAATTGTCACGTCTCCTGTATTAATAAATATACACGATAGCCATAATAAACTATACATTTTATGAAAGCGTACGTCGTAGGGATTCTATATGATTTGTATAACCGACGCTGCTACTGTGTAGAAAATATTACAATTTTAATCAAATGAAAACAATAGCGTCTTATCTATAATTAGAAACAAAAATACGGATGTTTGCATGGTTTTGATCAGAATTAGGTAGATTAATGTAATGAGTAGGAATTCTAGATAATTAGCTTACCAAAATACTGCGGAAATGAGTTTTGGAAAGGGAAATTTAGCAAACAAAAATAAAAGTAGCCAAGCCGATGCAACCTGCTGTCCTGCTCTTACGACAGACTATTAGGGTGGCCAGTTCCTGCGAGTCAATATACAACACACACTCAGGCAGCTATTAAGGACTCGAGGCCCGGGGAATATGCTCAAACTATCGATATTTTTTTCTTTGCATATTTCAAAAGTTGAAGAAAAAACCTATCAAGTGTTTCTGTTATTTTCCTTACAAAATGTTCGCAAACGTGAAATTTTAGCTCTCAAAAATTCACTGTCTGTGGAAGAACTCTGCCCTGTGGGGATTAGCGCGCATTACTCACAGTCGGTGTTATCGCCTGCTGTGACTTCGCACCTTGGTTAATTACTTGTCACTGCAATACACACAATTAGTTGTTTTTCTACTACATTCATGCCAAAGCCGCCATCGTTTACAAAATATTGAACAGGAAATTATGTCTATCTCAGTGTTTTCGCGCCACATGACAAAATAAAAAAATACAAACACACTGCTCAGGTGGTCAACCATTTCCGGAAGGCATGTGGTATATGCAGATATCTATATTGCGAATTTGCGTAATGTTTTTCATAATATCTCACTTGACATTCTATCAACATATCTTACTTGCCAACACAATCATGGGAATAACACGTTAGAAGATTAGTAGGACACGCATGCAGGCAAAAAGAAACTTTGATAAACATTATTACACGACTCCTGCTGTTCGGTCATATATACCTCCGATTCAGTATTACTTCATACTGCATTATCGCATTATACATGCGGCAAATGTAGAAAGTGAGGTATTCATTCAAAATAAATACGTTACGTATTCACCACCGTACATATAATTATAAAAAAGGCAAACATTATTCCCGCAAATTGTATACTTTCGCGATAATAGTAAAGTTTTTTAACTCCACACCGGAAATGGTCGCTGCCAGTTTTTTCCGTTTGAGGTCTGTGGACTGATCATTTCCTGTTTTCTTCTCTTTCCTTGAGCTATACCTTTTTCAGTCGTCAATTAAATCCATGAATGTCCAATTGCCGCAAATCACATCTCTGTAAGCCTTCTATAGAATGCTCGACGTCTACTCAATCACCCGCGGTGAGGGATTTCGGAAGGCGTGAAAACTGACCAACGGGACATATTCGTGACTGGTTTTCTGCACTTTCTCAAAATATATTGTTCCAAAGTGATTAAAGAACGTTTGGTCTATAATCCCTATATGTTGTGTGAGAATATTGTGTCATTATCATAAAGTAGCGGATAATAATTACAGAATATCATCTGAAAAGTAGATTATTTTTGTTTACGTTCTATATCCGACATCTTTTTTTACACAGCTGGTACATACAAACTTGCCAATAACTTCTCTATTTTTCATCCGATCATGTCAATTTTTGGGGAGCATAATATATACATTACAGTCCGAACGAATGTGTCTCAGTTTTTCAAAATGTTGCTTTGTTTTGAAGTTATTGGAACTTGAAATAGACTTTCATTTTGTTTCAAAAAATAAACTTTACAACGCTCTCAAACTTTTTCTAAGAGTTTAAAAAAAAACCCTGAGAGACACTTGTTTGGTTTGAAAGGTTTATTATCGCCATGTAAAATCTCGGACTCGTTACTTTTAAAATAATAGGTGAAATTAGCGATATAAAAAAGACATTATTTTTTTGAAATAACTGTTTTCTAACTGCAACAAAACCGGTGAAATAACCGCCGGTGACTCGAGGCCCGGGGTAGCGCTTGATACTAGACACCCTCGTGCATTCTGTCTCATTTCATCACAACCACTTCACATACATATATATGTTTTATATGGTTGGAAAGATCACGATTCGGGCGTTCCAAATAAAGTAAAAATTTAATTCTTACGTTTATTTCACCGGTTTTGTTGCAGTTAGAAAACAGTTATTTCAAAAAAATAATGTCTTTTTTATATAGCTAATTTCACCTATTATTTTACAAGTAACGAGTCCGAGATTTTGCATGGCGATAATAAACCTTTCAAACCAAACAAGTGTGTCTCATTTTTTTTTTTTAACTCTTAAAAAAAGTTTGAGAGCGTTGTAAAGTTTATTTTTTGAAACAAAATGAAAGTCTATTTCAAGCTCCAATAACTTCAAAACAAAGCAACATTTTGAGAAACTGAGAGACTTTCGTTCGGACTGTAATGTATATATTATGCTCCCCAAAAATTGACATGATCGGATGAAAAATAGAGAAGTTATTAGCAAGTTTGTATGTACCAGCTGTGTAAAAAAAGATGTCGGATATAGACCGTAAACAAAAATAATCTACTTTTCAGATGATATTCTGTAATTATTATCCGCTACTTTATGATAA
This sequence comes from Hanleya hanleyi, assembly GCA_036873755.1. Lineage (NCBI taxonomy): Eukaryota > Metazoa > Mollusca > Polyplacophora > Lepidopleurida > Hanleyidae > Hanleya > Hanleya hanleyi. The sequence goes on along the minus strand of JAVTVY010007449.1, from coordinate 25,553 downwards.
TGACACAATATTCTCACACAACATACAGGGATCATAGACCAAACGTTCTTTAATCACTTTGGAACAATATATTTTGAGAAAGTGTAGAAAACCAGTCACGAATATGCCCCGTTGGTCAGTTTTCACGCCTTCCGAAATCCCTCACCGCGGGTGATTGAGTAGACGTCGAGCATTCTATAGAAGGCTTACAGAGATGTGATTTGCGGCAATTGGACATTCATGGATTTAATTGCCGACTGAAAAAGGTATAGCTCAAGGAAAGAGAAGAAAACAGGAAATGGTCAGTCCACAGACCTCAAACGGAAAAAACTGGCAGCGGCCATTTCCGGTGTGGAGTTAAAAAACTTTACTATTATCGCGAAAGTATACAATATGCGGGAATAATGCCTTTTTATAATTATATGTACGGTGGTGAATACGTAACGTATTTATTTTGAATGAATACCTCACTTTCTACATTTGCCGCATGTATAATGCGATAATGCAGTATGAAGTAATACTGAATCGAAGGTATATATGACCGAACAGCAGGAGTCGTGTAATAATGTTTATCAAAGTTTCTTTTTGCCTGCATGCGTGTCCTACTAATCTTGTAACGTGTTATTCCCATGATTGTGTTGGCAAGTAAGATATGTTGATAGAATGTCAAGTGAGATATTATGAAAAACATTACGCAAATTCGCAAAAAAATATCTGCATATATACCGCATGCTTTCCGGAAATGGTTGACCACCTGAGCAGTGTGTTTGTATTTTTTTTATAATTTCCTGTTCAATATCTTGTAAACGATGGCGGCTTTGGCATGAATGTAGTAGAAAAACAACTAATTGTGTGTATTGCAGTGACAAGTAATTAGCCAAGGTGCGAAGTCACAGCAGGCGATAACACCGACTGTGAGTAATGCGCGCTAATCCCCACAGGGCAGAGTTCTTCCACAGACAGTGAATTTTTGAGAGCTAAAATTTCATGTTTGCGAACATTTTTTAAGGAAAATAACAGAAACACTTGATAGGTTTTTTCTTCAACTTTTGAAATATGCAAAGAAAAAAATATCGATAGTTTGAGCATATTCCCCGGGCCTCGAGTCCTTAACGACTAATAATAGACAGTCGCGTGAAAGGTTAATCTCTTCCCAGCTGGATATCGGACCACCTATAAGGCAATCTGTTTAATATTTCCAGTGCCTCATAAACTAAATTTTTAATCCTAATATTGAAGCATTTCTAATTAGAATTTTGATTTAATTTTTTCACCAAATGTTAGACGAAATAGTGAATATTTGAATGAAGAAATAAAAAAATGACCAATTTTGACCCTCTAACGGGATAGCTATCCTTAAAACATGCATGGTATTTATGACCAAGATGAAAACTCCTTGAGCGAAGATGCTAACCCATCACAACTTAACTAGTTTCTGCAGTAATGGTTTGCTAGGTGATTAAACTATTCACATAATCATAATTTACCGACCCAACTGAGCCACACTACTAATGAACCAAGACATACATCGGACATAGAATGATACATCTATAAAGCGAATAACTTATATACATCATATGCTTTTAGAAATATTCGCTCAAAACTTATACGTCGACCTTGATAAGAAATTGCATTGGCATAAACCATGCGATACTTAGCAAGTTTTTAAAGTAAAAGTCTCGCAAGATTAAATTAAACCGCCATATTGCTAGATTTATTTTATTGCCTTATAGACCATTCACCTACCCCAAAATTCAATTCACTAAGTTGAGGCATGGGACATCTCTATAATGAAATTCACTCATTAGTATAGCAACTAAAATTGGGTTTCGATGGACAAGATTCTTTTGTATTCATATCGACACGTGCATCAGCTGATTCCGTGCGCCATGAATGGGTTTTTTCAAATTAATTTTTCTGCAATGGTTCACAGCTAGAAAAAGGTGATAATTATCACCAGAAATGGTTATCACAACCTCAAGAATAAAAGCTGCCGAGTTGGAGCAGTCGCCTTTTCCTATCCTAGTCATTAAGTGGTGATGGCCAGCAATGAATGTTAATTTCAGAAGGTGATGGCTCCAAGTTGACACTTCTTGCTTTTACAGATGATGACCAGGCCTCTTCATCAATAAAACGTGACGAGTCATTACTTTCCCGGCAGTGTTAGTCAATGAATTATTTTTATAAAATTACAAGCACCTTTAACAAAATTGAAATGAGGATGATTACTTAAGTAAGCAGATTTTCATACCTCCAACATGAAAGAGCGGTTTAGCGGGTGATCACGGTCTTTCCGCCCAGACAATTGTCTTTGTCAATACTGAATAGTTCAACAGATCCCTTTCCGTACATTGCAGCCGGCATCATCAGTCTGGAGTTCTTCAAAACAGGCCGAAAAGATAGCAGACATCCACACTTGCCTTACTGATGACGTTGTTATACTTTACTGATGACGTTGTTATACTTTACTGATGACGTTGTTATACCTTACTGATGATGTTGTTATACTCTACTGATGACGTTTGTTATACTTTACTGATGACGTTGTTATACTCTGCTGATGACGTTGTTATACTTTACTGATGACGTTGTTATACTTTACTGATGACGTTGTTATACCTTACTGATGACGTTATACTTTTAGTATCGTTATCCATCTGCAACAGCACAAGTCAAATTGTCCATCTCCATCTCCATATAATCTCCAGTTGAAAGTTTGGCATGAAGCTTTCCGTATAAATATATTTATAGTATTACATATACTTCAAAGGATAGTGGTGAGGGCACAACTCACTGGTAAGGCGGACCCGGAGTCTGATCCAGATACAAACGATGTTGTCTTATCTGGGAATGATGTTGGCAGCATGATAACTTTGACTGACAATACCAACCCATTGGTGATATCATAACGTTTCTCATTTCCCCTCACCTTGCGGCATAAGAAATTAAAATGCTGTCTAATGGCATCCCTAAACTTCGAGTTGGTCTTGTAATAGACGATGGTATTCCAGAAGGTACTCGAAATAAACGTCCACGACACTACAAACAAAATGTCACAGCTGATTGCAACTTTGAACACGGAGCGCAAAATGCCAACTGTTAGAATGGGCAGAAATGCTGCCAGGAAGGATATATTGGTCAGGAATAACATCTTAATGGACTTCCTTTCTTTCTTCAGAATGCCGCCTACACTATTAGTCCTGTGTATCTCCTTCAAATGGCGCCTTGCTATTGTGTAAAGCTTGAAATTGAGGGCACATGTTAACACGATACAGGTCATACCGACGATGATCGCGTATTGGGAACTGAAGCTCAAACACAGCATTGGACCTTCGAAGAAACGGTATTGTCTCGTCCGTAACAGGCCTGGGATACCCGCACACAAGCTGGACACGACCCAGATGACAGATGTCACGACAACGGAAATTTTGGTCGAATTGTCGGAGTATTGTTGGTATTTGTAGGGGTAGACTATTTTCAGGAACTTGTCCAACGTGATGGCGGTTATATGGAAAACTGTTACAAGTATCATTATGCGGAGTGAAACAGCCGAGCCGACGCACCAGGCTCGACCGAAAATCCATTCTCCGGACACTCCGGCAATAATGGCCGATGGCGAGATGACAAGTCCGATGTAGAGATTTCCAAAGGCCATAGAAGTCAGGAAAACCCCCTGAACACACCGGTAAGCTTTAGATTTGACAACAACCACAATCATCAAGACGTTACACGCGATTATTAGACACATGATTGGAAAGACCAGCAGAGGTTTCACAACTCTGGAGAAGTAATCAAATCCATGGATGTCTGTCAAGTTCACGTTCGTGGACAAACCAGAGAGATACACTGCGCTGTTTTCCATGGCATTCCCTGCCAAGCGCCACTCCCAGATAGGGCGCTGGAATATGGCTTTTCCAGGAGTTGATATGTCACCGAATGTTGGTCTCAACTTCTCTATTGCAACAGTCTGTTCGTTACGGCGTAAAGAAAACAGCTTATTACTGAAGGTAATACTCGAGGCATTGATGCCATTTGGTATATTAGCAGTCTAATTTAATCTACTTATAGATGATACTGTGTATCACGAAATTACTTTAACCATTGCTAAGACCAATGGTTTACAAATATTTGGTACGATTATTTTAATCGTGTGATGTAATCATTAATATAACCTGGTTCTTCAAATAATAGGTAAATATTGTACCGGTATTATGTAGATGGCAGTTGTACGTTACATGTGTACTTTAAAGTGGACAGATTAGAATCAAATTTCGATATATCAGGTTAATCTTTGGTGTTAAGTTAATCTCAGATAATCTCCACCTCTTAAAACTTCTAATCATATCGAATACAATGAATAGTTATCTTTCAGTAATATATTGCAGACGAAATATTGTCCTTGGTTATCAAGTTCTAACACACAACTCAAACCGATGGTTGGATGAAGGGCAAGAAAAACGGATTGTTACTACTGCGATTTTGCCAACTCGTACAACGCAGGTTACCAACTGGTTAAACCCGACTTTACTCTGACTTGAATTTACCCATTGCATTTTGGACGGGGTACGTAAGTGGGCCTAAAATAAGCATGAAATGATCAGCTACGACGAGAAGTAGCTCGAATTTGACAAGGTGGACATTGGGATAGAAGTTTACCGCAAAATTCCAAGGAAGTCATGGGAAACACCAGTTGTTGTCGCCATATTGAATTTCCTCAAGATGCCTCGTACCTAGTCTACTTTTATGCAAATAGTCTTTAAAAAAGCCAGGTATGGTAGGTTATCCAGTCACAAAGTTTTTGGTGATAATTTTTTACCATTCTGAAGCTATAACTAAAATTAGGTAATTCATACTTAATTGGCCGCGCGTAACTTTAATGACCTCAAAAATGACCTTTAAGATCAAAAGTGAGAATGACATCTGGTCCCACACAATCTGATTAAAACTCAGACTTTATAACAGCTCCTCTATCGAATATGTCGCTAATTAAGATCTGGGACAGTCGGTATCTTAAATCTGTCGCGCATGTCAGGATGGCGACCAATCACAGTCTAACTTCTACGGGCGAATAGGTGCCTATCCGAGCAAATAATAATCTTCGGTGATTGCTCATGGAGAGCAAGAACTTCGTCAGCCGCCTGCGTTGGATTTTTCTGCGCCTCGTTCACTACAGAAATAATCGGATAGTCACCTATTCGCCCGTTGAAGTCGGACTGTGATTGGTCGCCAGTCTGACATGCGCAACAGATTTAAGATACAGACTGTCCCAGATCTTAATTATCGACATGTCCGATAGAGGAGCGGTTATTAAGTCTGAGTTTTAATCAGATTGGGTCACGCATTAATCACCACCCATATAAACGACAGATTAATAATAATTAACACGCAATGCCGTTATCACTTTTCTAGCGCCTTATTGGCCGATTGGCTGGTCGAGCTGGTGACGATGCAGTTTCAATGTATCAAGTTCGCCTTTTGTTACTTCCCAACTTAAAGTATTAACGGAAACATACATATATATATAATTGTTATTAGCTCAGATTATGTCCGCCTGTGTCATCCATACAAAACTTGCTTATTAGTTATCAGTCTTTGAACACATACATTCCTACGCATAGCTTGGTTACTGGAGTAACCATGGTAACGGAGAATATAATTGGCGTATGAAGAATTAATTTATACGTCTCCATAATGTTTGTGTATATATGTAATATAATTGAATCCTATTTTTAAATAAAACGCTGATCCAAAATCTACCATAGTTTCACTTATCTTTTGTGAGAACAACCAGTTAAAAACAAGTGCGATTTCAGTTACTTTATCTATAAATTAATTGAGCAAATAAATCAGATCATACGGAAGAAGAAAATCAGTACTGATATCCTCTAAAGGTTGTATCAAGAGTCGAGTCAACTGCTAGGCGAAACACATTTATTTACAATATGTGGTATATAAATAATAAATGAAGCAACAGAAGTACATTATCGGATTTCGTTAAGGTATTGTCGGGTTCTCAGATCTAATTAAGATGTGACAGATAAATGAACAATTGGTGTGTACAGCTGCACAGCGAGCCGTCACCGGAGGCAACATGTCTGATTTCTGCTTGATTTTTTCACTTCTTTAATGTTTTTTATTTACTTAAAAGAAAAAACTCGAGAACGTTATTAATTATTTTGTCAAACGTTGGCGATTCTGCACAAAGGTATACATATAAGTATAGATAAAGATATACTATACGTGTAGATATGACCAAGTCTTAATAAATCGAAATTCTACATCGACCTCGCCTCTTACTGTGACAATGCGAGGAAATAACGCTGACTAGTACTATTTTACTCGTTGTAGATAACACGTCTATTGAACTCTGTTTATAGTGAGGGCAAATAAGGACCGGGTACAGATGGGAGTTCAACCTTTTTGATTAGTATCGCTGATTAATTGTCTCGAAAATATGACTCGTGGTATCATTTATACATCCTATCTGGCTGATGGGAACATCAGCGCTAATCCCCATAATGAAGTCTTATGAAAACGACAGTGCATAAGTTTTAAAATATTTGATTGTTCAGTTCAAAATTTCAAATGGAAATCCGGCATATTCATTGGCTGGTGAACAATATTGAGCCAATCACAGAGATTCTGTGAATGTTCATTTCAGGTACATATTTCGATAATTATTGGAAAAAGCAAAATACCAAAAATTCTGAAAATGTATTGCCTCCGTCCCGTGTTGGTTTGAGGACCATAGCGTCTTGTGAGCATCAATCGCGCCCGCCCATGGGTGGCGCGAACAGGTGAACAATCGCGTCCGAGAAATCAACAGTCCATCAATTGTTTTGAAACTTCATCATCATTTTATCATCACCTTGCCATGAGAAATTAGCTTGATAGATTCTCCAATGCATCAGCTCGTAGATGATACCTCTTGCCTGGGAACCGGATGCTTGTTTTGATTGAACTTGTACGGCCATGTATAGTTTGGAGAACAAAAGTTGTAAATGTTTTTAAGTACCACCAATTTGTACATCGAGTTCAGTGCAGAATCTCTTTCTGTATCCAACTTACCTTCTCAAGGGAGGTAATTCCCAGAATTCTGTACAAGCAACCAGAATTGGGATCGTTCTGGGCATCCATACATGACTGTACACACATATTTACAAGAATAACCGTGATACAATTACATCTATATCTCTACACGTCTGACGTATTTTGATTAAACTTAAAATCGCCCCCATCTCGCAAGAAATAATCGTCATCAATTTCACAGTATGTAGTGGCGATGGAAATTGCATCGGCGTCCTTTTCATTGATGTCTTTTTCCAACACGAAATATTTGTGAGGGCTGGTTTGCTTTGCTAACTCCAAGGAATTCCTTGAAACCGACTGTCCATCCAGAACAAAATATGGGTGAGCATATGACCCGCTGCTGAAATCTACGGAGTTCCTTGGCAGTTCTGCGGGCGGCCGCGGAACCGGTCTCGTTGGGGGCGGAATAGATCTCGTTCCTTCGAGCGGTCGCGGAACTGGTCTCGTTGGCTGTCGAATCGATCGCGTTTCTGTGGGCAGCGACGGGACTGGTCTCGTTTCTGTGGGCGGCCGCGCAGCCGGTCTCGTGTAGATCGATCCTGGTCTGGCGTGATTTGAGTTTGGTCTCGCGTATTCAGAGAGAGGTTTTGCGTGACGCGAGAGAGTCCTCGCTGGTATAGGTGGAACTGGTATCCCATCACGTGATGAATAAGATCTCGTGTCGTTTATTTCTTTGGACTCTTTGGATTGTTCGCCATCATTGCTGTCATAGGCCGAGGAATATACAGGACTGTCTAGACCCAAACATCCCAGCTCTTCATAATGACCCGAGGGATTAGATGGACTAGGTTTGTAGAAATTGTCACTTTCAGGGGAAGATAAGTCGCCGGCCTCAGAAATTGTCTGCAACAGGACAAAGACAAAGATCATGCATCATCAGTGATTGTTATTAATGTTTCATGCAAAACGAACGTATTCTTTTTAACGTTCATATGAAGTTATATATCTCGGCTTATGAAAGGAACTTTCATGGGCATTTTCTCATATAGGAGAGTCGTCTCCTTTATAAACGCCAGGGCGTGTTTATGTTTTCAGATCAATGTTCGAAAGAACTGTCCATGTATTGATAGTATGGTTACACTTGTGATAAATAGATCACCGTTTCTGCCAATTTGATTAAAACCAGATCTTAAAAAAACGACCCCCCGCCCCCCTCCCCTGACTTGTCGCTGATTAAGCGTCATGTCAGATGGGGAGCGTTTTGTTTTTATGTCTGGTTTTAATCAGATTGCCGTTTCTGCATCACAATTCACTTTGCCAACCTTCTGAAGAGTTGTATGAAGAGTTGTATGAAGAGTTGTATCGAAGAATAAATACCAAAATTCCGCAGTGAGATGACGAAGAGAAACTCACGGAATAATTATTCGGCTCGCAGTACGTCATGGTGGACAGAGGTCTCTCTACCTGGCTATAGCGGACAGATTGGCTGGGCGGATTGATCGGGATAGGTGCTCCGATCGTCAAAGCCGGTAACTTTGGGGGCCTGAAATGATGATAATCACAAATAAGCTTAATTACATGGTTGATGATTGATCTACATTTATAGAGTAAATAAATATGAACTGCTTAAAAACGATCTTACTATGAGAATTCTGTGTGATTGAAGACATACCAGCAATCTAGATCTGATGACAAAAATATGAGGACAGGAATGCTGCGATATCTTATCATCATTGGGAACTTCTGACAACGTTTACGTCTCAATCAGCCATACCTTCCGTTAACGGACATATTTATTGAATTGAAAGTCTAGAAGTGTTCGTTCGTCCCGTTGCATCGTTCCCCGTTGCTGGTGATTGCAAATCATATGTGTAAATATTGACCCGATTATTAGCTGACAAGTTGACGTCGGCATCAAAGATCATAATCTTCTGTAAAGGTTTGAAAAGAAGAAGAAGAAGAAGAAGAAGAAGGAGAGAAAAAAAAGAATTCCACATGGAACCCTCAACACGGGGATAGTTTTGAATGCCAATGTGGAAGGAATGAAGTAAGTTCCAGGAAACAATGCCCCTGTTCAAATGTTCCTCTTTGGATAAATGTGTCTTACGGTGAGTTACAAATCAAGATTGGTGTCTTAGCTGGGTTGAAAGATGTGACATGGACATTTATTTCTATCAAACAATCTTTGCTTTTACACCGGTATCGTTTTCAAGAACAAAAACATGTTGCAGGTTTCTGCAATGACGCGGATGAGCAACCATTCTCACATTAGGGTCCATCTTTCGTGTAAGCTTCGCACAACAGAGGAGAAGAGTTACTGGGTTCAACAATGGGCCTACACAGGTATCTTTACAATGATACAACGGTCAGAAGAAGAGAAACCTACACGAAAGACCGACCCACATCAGAGAACATTAAATGTGAAAGTTGCAAACTTGTTAGACTTGCGCCATGTCTGAATGGTCAATATGAGTGAGATTGTCGCTCCTATCAGACGTACATTTGGGTCTCATGTGCAGTCTATAATTAATCGTGATATGATATGGCCTCGCTGCAAGATTCTTGTGAGGCCATGAAAAACAAAATGAAGGAGAAAGTCATTTAGAAATATCTCACCTTTGTTTTCTTTCTCGCTTACGTTTGTAGAATATGAGGGCGAGAAATGCGAGTATGAGGAAGATTATAAAAGCACTTAATGTGAGTCCGATGATGAGAGATGTATTATCTATGGCTGATTGGTCCATATTCACGTCGCTGTCATTGTCATCACTCCCTCCACCTGTCCTCACAACATCTACACCTACAATAATATACCATTTATCTCTCAGAATTGCAGCAATTACGGGATATGACTAACCAACAAAGTTCGATTTTTCGATGCAGCAATCTTAATATTTCAGCTTCCCGTTTGTTTCTGTCGGTATGGGATCTTATGCACGACATACAATCGATAGTGCACCTCTAGGGGTAATCGCTTGCTCTTGGAGGTATAAAAGTCTCTACTCGGAGTCCTGTCCACCTGACCGTGCATGTGGTTCCTGGATAAGATATTATTTGATAATAAACTGTATTCCACGGAACATTAGGGATGTTGGTGGTTCTATCCATACCATCCTTGTATAAACCATAGTTTCGTCATTCAAGAAAATAGTGTGATCGTTACTGCTTCTCACATTTAGGTGAAATTTCGACAAATTCAACTAAGAATTGGTGAACTGTTCTTAATTTAACCGATTAGACAACTCTACTGGCAATCCTTGATTGCTGCTGTAATATAGTTTCCAAGCAGTGAAGCATGAAAATTATGTAAATACTATTAGTATAACACTAATTATCTGAGAGAATTATCACCGAAAATAGACTCCCGAATTTGAAATTCTAGCGGCGTGACGAACCTTTGGCGCGTATTGCTATGATTGTATTTGGGGCGCCCCCGCTCCCCCCCCCCGTCCCCCCCATCCAAATCATCTTCCTACGCAACTGCTATTGACATAGCAACTTATACCAACTTGTATATGTGGCCCCTTTTTGTGACGTGGATATGATGTCAATTGCAATGTATATAATGCAACTATTTATCTTCCTATTAAGCATACAGGAAGAGGATAGATGAAGGGCTGCATGGTTGACCCGGTGTCAGGATAATGTGATTGGGTCGTCGTGATACGACTGAGCAATTGTTGAAAGCATCGTCAAGGATAGATCAAGGACTGGTTGGCCCAGGTTAGTAGGATGCCGTGAAATTCCTTATACAAAATCAGGGTGTGGCGTGAGGGTGGTGGCGTGACGTGGAGATGACGCCACGGATGATGTCACTTCCGGTGACATCACTTCCGGTGTCAAAGGTCACATCCGGGTCAAAGGTCACATCCAGATCAGAGGCCGCTTCCGGGTCAAAGGTGACTTCCGATCACGTGACGGCCCAGCGAGAGTTATCTGCCCCTAAATAAGATCGTACGCTTCAGTTATTTCCATGTTAGTCCCAATGGGAAACCCACTCATGGACATTTGCGGTATGGGTGTCGCACGTTGTTTTCTCTGTCTCACGCTGTAGATAACGATGGTGTTTTACAGTAACACCTTAACGCCCCATCTGAACGCCTTAACGCTCTATCCGAATATCTTAACGTCCTATCTTAACGCCTTAACGCTTTATCCTAACGCCTCAACGCCCTAGCATAGCAGTTTTTACCTTTTGCGAGAGATTGTACCATGCTATTTTATAATACTAATGCATCGACAAGGTGTATGTATCAATCTATTCACACCACGGAATAAAATATGTTGAGACTTGGGGTCTCCGATGAATTCATCGCTCTACGCCGAGCTATGCTCGGTCTAGCTACTTATATGTGCGTGGGTATGTGTAAATGAGTGGGTGTTGTGGTGGTGGTGTGTGCATGTGTGGCGGTGTGTGTGGTGGTGTTTAATGGTGTGTGGCGGTGGTGGATGATTGTGGCGTTGATGGTGGTGGCGGTGTTGCTGAGCGCCTGTCTTAACGCACTGACGCCGTAACGCTCTACCGTCTTCTATATATAGTCCCGTAATGATGCAAACAGTTGAAAGAAAAAGAATCAACACGTTCACAAGCTTTTCATATAGTCTATTATTCCCTCCATCACATCATACCCACGCTGTGCTCTTGTCCAATTCGAAGCCGCCATTTGGGGCTGCATCGGTCATATTCGTTCTTGCCCGTAAAGATGTATTCTCGGTTGCTCTATTCCTATCATGAGCCGCCATTTCAGCGAGTTCAATCTTTGGCCATGTTCGCTCTGATCCGTTTGTTCTAATCGTTGTCGGGCAGGCCAGGACACTGTGACGGCAATAGGTTCCGGAACTGCTGTTTGCGCTTTTTGAGCGCATTTTACAGGACCTCGGTAGGTGGTAGCCCCATATCTTCTTGATCTTCATGATGGGCCTGTGCGTAGGATCACCTTTCATTTCAAGCGGTAGCAGTGTATACTGTTCGCCATGGCTGTTTTCCTGATGCAGAGACACATTTGGATGTACGTCCTCGATCGCTGCAGCGTGAGTATCAATAGCTGCTGTCACAATACGATCCCAAAAGGTACTTCTTCCTCACTCAGGCTTCCATGGGACGTAGCCTGACTATCTGCGGTCAAGCTCTCTATATCAGCAGATAGACTCTCAGCAGTCTCTATTTCGGTATGAGTCTGGGGACTTTCAGAATCAGCTGGTATATTCTCAGCATCTGCATCGGCTTCTTGTGCCTCGGTGTCTTTAAACCCACGTATATTCTTCTGGTGACGCACCGTATTGTCTGGTGAACGTGCGTTCGTATAAGCCATGTTGACGGTTGAACGTCGGCTGTGTACGTGTTTGGGATACGCTTGATTTTATGGACAGTAACGCCCGCCAATGCCCAGCTTAACACATCAACGCTCTGGGGAAATAACTCAGAAGCTCTGATTTTTCTAGATATTCCATGGAAGTGACACTAATTCATCGAAATGCAGTGACGCCCGTCAACGCTCGTCGTTACGCCCGCCTTAACGCCCGTCTGGCTTTCGGTGAAGGATGGAGAAATGGTGACGACTGCTCTACCCTGATAATTTGATTATCAAATCGTAAAACTTTCCTAGAGAACCTCACAGAGATTTAACACGATGAGGGATGGAACTGTTAAACTGAAGAAATTCTGTGATAATCTAGAAAATGTTTGTTGAAAATAGGCCGCGAAATAATGAGAAAATCACGGAAAAAACCCCAGATGAAAATATTTGAAAAAGTCGATGTCCTATGGGCCACCGTAAACAACACATAATCTTACCTTTCATTAAACACTTTTGTTTGCTGTCGGTCATGGAACAAAACCTGTTGTTCTTCATCTCGTGACATCTCGCCGGCCGATCACATGGTTTTCGGCCGAGAACTTGACCTTTGTCTTCTGGGTTGCACGTGAAATAATGACCACAGGTATCCGGATCGAGGAATCTAGTTTCATTCTTGCACGGAAGCTGTATTTTGAATTCGCAATTGTCTGAGAAACAAAAATTGTTTAGGCATTTATCGTAAATTGCATATATGATTAGACGAGTAAGATACACTGTTAAATGTTGCTGTATATATACTTGGTCTTCAATGCCATATACCCCAGCTGCAGTCGATTAAAAGTACGCCAGGAGCTCGCCAGTCGAAATTTCCTGGTGTCGCATTTACAGAAACTGACTACTTAAATCGGTGTGCGAGAAATGAACACAGTCCGCACTGGAGAGAGAAAACAAAACAGCTTTGATCTTTTTTCGAAGGTTCAATCTGCTCGGCCATCGATATGTGGATCGGCTATAGACACCCAATTGAAGTCGGGGAACAAGCGGTTACGCTCACATTACTCGTATATACCGGTGAAAACTAGCATAGGAAAATCTCTGTCAAGATTTGATTTGAACGGGTTAGCGCAGATGCCATTGTCAATAATTTGTAATCTCTTGAACTGTCTGTGTAACATCTGACAGTAGAAGGTATACAATTTGTTCAGCTCATGGATACGTCCATACAACAAAATTGGTAACTTAAAACTGATGAATACATTTATTCCGAAAAAAAAATACTAACCGTTTTCCTCATCGTTCTGTCCGGATCTCACATTTGAACAACGTTCTCTCGGATTGTTAGCGTTACAGGTCCAAGATCTGCCGGTACAGGGCCCCGTTGCTTTAGGTAATGAAACTGTGCCCGGAGGACAAGTGTTCCTCCATACCCTGAACCCCTGACATCGATAATAATGTGTGCAGCTGCTAGCATCTGCATAAAATGAATCCCTCGAGCAAGGGAGGACGATTTTCTCACACGCACCTGCAAATATTGCAAGTGAAAAATATAAATGCAATCAAGTCCTAGTTTGATTTAATACATGATTACGTTGTGATATTCGAACAGAATTTGATCAGAGACGGTAAATCTTTGCTTTAACCAAATGTGAGTCATTGATTCTGGACCGTTTCCAGATATCTTGATCATAGAACAGGGATTATTTCGCGAAATAGGGAGGAGGGTTTCGATTCATGGAATTATCTCTTATTTCAAAATTCACAGACACAGACACCTCCCTACACATTTCTCATCCTCAGTGACACGGACACACGCACTCACACACTGCTCCTTTCATATCGGCGAGTACTAGTATTCAGTGGCACGGACGCATACACTCACACACGGCTCTTTTCATACCGGCGGGTATTACTACCCAGTGGCATGGATGCACGCACTCACGCATGGCTCTTTTTATACCGGCGTTACTACTACCCAGTGGCACGGACGCAGGCACTCACGCACGGCTCCTGTCATACCGGCGGGTACTACTGCCCAGTGGCACAGATGCACGTACGCACGAACGGCTCCTTTCTTACCAGTGTGTACTACTACCCAGTGGCGCGGATGCACGTACTCATGCACGGCCAGTGTATCGATCGAAGATCGAGTCGTTAGAACTCTGCGAGGTTTTAGGGTTTACCTCGACTTGTGAAAATGATGAAGAACATGATGAACGATATAGATGGTGCATGTACGTTCGGTTATAAGACATGACTTGATTGTCCATATTCTTCAGTTCGGGTCGTATTTTAAGGCTTTATACATTTATTTGTTACAAAATATTGCTTGCCCCCGAAGACATGACATTGATTTTTAAAATTACTTTTCGACACAGGTTGCAGAGGAGTGACTCACCTGGGAAGTTAATACAAGTCAGTTAATCTAAGTGAATCTTACTATCACGATACAAAGAGATTAACATATGCTGGAGGATTTAATTGCGTTTTATCGGTTGCGACGTTTCCCTACACTAATTTGCCGTCACAGATGTATAACAGTTGTATTTGTTAATATGCTACACGATAAAATAACTATACGTTTCTTCAACACAACTCTATATCCAATGACGACGAAGAAAAAACTGTGGTGCAAAACACTCTCCTCTTGTCATGCAAATTATAGGTTTAATAGGGGTATCTAATTTAACGTGTCGTAGAGAATTTTCAATTAAATAAACTCGTATAAACAGATAAAAACATTATACAGTGCTTATGGTAAGATATGTTTAACATTAAATAGTTGGCAGAGATAAAGAACTGATGAACAAATAGTTTGTGATTGACTTAGCAAGTGACCCGAAGCTCTATTTAACCAGTTTTGCGTCAAATGCCGTCTTAAACAGATCTTTGACAAGTGAAATCACTTAATATAGATGTATTTTGAGAAAGAATATTTTTTTTTTATATTCGATGAAGTTCTTCTGGGAGGAACAGGTTTTTGAGGAATTTTTGTGTCGCTCTACTTAGGCTCTTCTATATTTACATCTATAACATGAATTTGCTCATTTTACAGCAAAACAATGCTGGACGAAAAAAATCAAACACATCGAGGCACATGTAGAGCAGCAGCGTTTTGAATATTCAGAGCATCGACTGAAGCAGAATATCTGAAGCAACGACCTTAAATAACTTTTTACATCCTAACGATATAGCGTTTGAAGGAGCCAGAGTCGTTAAATCGTGTCTATATATGCTCTCCACACGTCGATCATCATAGCTTTGGTCCATTAATGAGTGTTTCAGACTTTGGTACGAACCAGTTAATATATAATTCACCTAAATTATTTTTCGACTGCTGCAGAAGATTGCGGCATTATTAATGGCCATGTAATGGAAAATATATCCATACATCTTATTCGCTGCATGGGTGAAGCTAAAATGTATTTATTTTAATGTTTGCTGTAAGCTCCCACGAATGACGTCATTGTTGGAGGAGCGTTCAGCCTTGGGCACAATGAGTGTATGTAAGCACGTATTTCATGGCTCTATAATCTGGTTATGCTATCAGCTGTTTATCCGTTTGGGGTAATAAAGAATTGTCACGAATTTCACATCTCTATTTCAAGGATTGATATCAATGTTGTCAATATTTCATACAAATATCAAGGATAGATATTCTCCTTGATCAAGAGCTATAATTTAAAGAACTCCGTGGATTACGGCCCCTGCGTTTCATGCCATCATCTAGATTGGCTCACGTAGTTTTAATATTTATTTTATTTTAGAGCGAAGGTTGACATGGCGATATCAAAATCTGAATCTGAGTAACATATAGGCATGGAGAGGTCTCTGATAATTGCCACACTCATATACGCAAAAGCAGCAAGCCATGCAGTTCATAGATTGACTGAAATTGTAGTTTTCTGGACGCTTCACAAACTGATTTCCCGGCTCATCAACACAATATTTTCTTTATACATTTCTTTTCTTTTTCACTTGATAGATTTACAGGAACTAGATGAAAACAATTAAGAAAAGATAAGAGAATGAAAATTTAAAAACTGTCTTACACAATTTTGACTAACTATATCAGTCATTCAGTTCATGGAGAGCACCCGAAGTGTCATAGTTCTTTTATAATGGATCGGAGAGCTTGCAGTTCAGAATGTTTGACGAGTTGTGCTAGCAAATAAAAATTGTCATTTTGATTAGATCAGAAACTAATACGTGATTGAATTGTTAGAAAACTTAACGTAAAGCACTTAATCCATGGGGCAAATTGAGACATAATTATCCACACAATATTGATAGCGGGTTGTAGAAGGAAATTATCACCCCGAAGTACACTGAGCACTTACTCACGGTTTATACAGACTCATTACGTTATTTGAACAATGAACTATATAAATGGGCAAGAACAGTTGTGGGCATAATAACGGAGGTACTAAACCTGAAAGTCTTCAATTCATCCATAACTTATACAATTCTCAAATATAGTATCTAAACTCTGAAATAATAATTATTAAGTTAATTACTTGCGAATACGTTGAAATCTTACCTCCCACGGTTAGTTTAACCGCCATCTCGTGTACAGGATCTCGGCAGATTTACTCTTAAGGCTCAGCAGGATACATATAAGTATACAGGTCACGGACGAGTGACAACACAATTGTAATCGGAAAACCTCGGCGTATTGTCAGTCCAGATCACCTCGTGTGGATACATACGCCATCTTTTATTTCTCATCTAGAGTACAATTTAGTTCCAAATGATTATGCTAGAAATATCTGATAATGCAATATTGAGCTCAAAGATTGCACACACTTTCAAAACTCACAAATTGTTTCTTGGCAGCCATTCACAACACAAATTACAATAAATCACCCTGCGTACTTTAACAAACCAGGTGAAAAATCCGGCACATATACATACACTCCCATACATCGACTAACACAAGATACATAATGAGGAGTTCCGAATGTGTCTTAGCGCAGGAGGCTGCCGAGCCCATTCATTCGTGCGTCATGCGGACTTGTTTACAATCCGGGAACTTCAGCCTAAGAACTATATTCTTCCCTCAAATATGCCTTAATATGAAATTTGTTTTAAAGAAATAAAGATATGTGGATATTACATTTAAGATCGGAAGTTGAGCTCTACGATATACATATTCTTTTTTAACACCCGAATACACTGCTTAGAGGAGAGGCATGAGTATATCACACCTTAGAAATGACACACTGCATGCGGTACCGGTAAATGTAGAGACACCGTTGAACAAGTTCGCATGTGGCACGCATATTTGCAGTTGCGTGCCTATGTGGTGTGCGAAGCATGGGGTGTCAACAGAAAAAATAACCAACCGGCGGTATTGTTTTCGTAGGATTTTTCTTATAAGCGGTCATCCATAAATCCATATTTTAATTCTATCATTATAACAATGTGCAGGGCCGGTACAACATGTACAATGTCCACCCAATTATCCATTATGCATGAAACAGCACACAATAACGATCATAACATGTATATAATGTATTTTTTCAGAGGACATTTCAGTCTTATTCTATCATATTACGTCTTCATCTTATCTAATATCAGAGGATACACATTCAGCTGAAATGACAAGGACCCTTATCGGTGATCGGAATAATGAGTCTGTGTGTTATACTCAGCTCACTGGGCTCATACCTGGCTTAGAGGGTTTCCTTTTTCAAAAACTTTTCACTGTTAGATATGTTTTTTTTTTCGATCACAGCCCGAAGAAATAATTTGAAACAGAACGACAGAGAGCCTTCTATCCCGTATTATCTTCATAACCCAGTACATTTTTGTGCAATCAGTTGATTTCTCCCACGTTGACCCTCATTTCTACCCAACCTTTGCCAAGTCGATATTTGTCCCCACACTCACGCCATCTTGGAACAGGTGAGGAAGGTTTTCCCCATGTTAAATTGTTATTTGATTTGATAAAAGTCGTTACTGGTGGGGAAAGTCCAATTTTAGGATTATAATTCCATAAAAATATTCCTCAATGAGGAACATTCGTTTCGTCGGAGAGAGAAATAACCTAGCACATGTAGAACAGTTCATATCGAAAATAGCTATATAGACAGCAATCAAAGCTTATTATTCGGCAATAATTATATCATCAAACTTTCAATCGGGGCGAACCCATATCGATGCGGTCTATCAAAATAGACCACACGCTATATAAGGCTAGATACGGACATATTATACAAATGTAGTTATCCGTGAAAATTTAACTTCCGACAAAATGCGTATATGTGTCATAAATTACAACCACAGATCATGTATACAACTGTACTTTTAAAATCTTATGAAAATATAAATAAACAACAAACAGAGGATCCTTTCCTATACATCTTCCTGTTACACCTTCAGACCAGGTGATACATTCAGGCCACGCTCGCTGTGAATATTATTTTGTTCTTAAGGTGTCAGATCTGACATTCAGTATTCAACCGTCGTCTACAAAAGAATTTCTGCTCGAATAATTGAAAGATCTTTTATGTTCGACCGGCAGTCGTAGGTGCTAAATCCAGCCATACTTTTTACTTATTCAGCGATTCATGAAGTTTCCCTTGTTTTTATTTCACGTGATGTGAATCGCTGACTGAAAAGAGTATGGTAGACTACAGACGTCAGCTCTCGTAGGATTTGTCACTCGGCTTGTACCACCGAGTTGAAAGCATAAAGCCCAACAGGCCGAAAAGCGCACCACCTTCTTCCAGACGAATCCGACATGGAATTCCGAATCTATTGCATGCAAAGTCATCTATAAATTGCTTGAGACAAGCACGGAAGAACGGAATGAACCCAAGTGACCCTAGCAACAATCGACGTCTTGACGCAAGGAACGCATACGCCGAATTTCGGATGAATCCGGTGAAATGATTTGATTTTATCGTGTGCAAAGACAGAATTCGCATGGACGGATGGAAGTTTGGAACCAGAATGACGCCACCCAGAGGCAGATCTTAATGAAACACAATAGGAAACGAGGTCTTGCGACAAGAGACCCATATGCCGAATTTTTGAGAAATGTTAAGAAGCGTGGTGATTTTATCGAGTGCGAAATGCGAAAGGAATAAGTCGCACAAAATGACGGAAGCGAAAGCCAGTATTGGCGTCACTTACTAACAGTTCTTGCTGAAGCGCAACACCAATCAACATCTTGCGGGCAAGGAATCCATATGACAAATTTTAGGGGAATCCGAAAGAAGCGTTTCGAGTTTATCGCGTTCGTAGATATTTACATGAGCAGTGTGACTAACGTCACAGGACCTACGAAGTAGAGTAGGCATTAGGACTCGAACGCGAACTGAACTCTTGGAAATCCCCACCCCCAGTTGAAATCCTGCCTATATTAAGATGGGCACCGCCCAAGTCAGAATCGCCAGTGATTTTCATCAAAAATCACCAGAAATTTTCATCAAAAGTAGGTCAGCTCAGAACTTGTTGGTAACAGTCTCCTAATGCGCCTTCATTCCAAAAATAAATAACGATCGCCGATTTAATTTTACAATTTTTTAACTAAAGGAAACAGATTGAATAATAAAACTCCGTGGCAGTGATTCTGTATCCCTTAATCAAGGAATCAAAATGGATCAAGATTTGAAATGACAAGAAAAATTTAGACATAATTACACATGTACTGTTTTTGTTTAAATTATATCCCAGTGTGATATATAGTCAATATTCAAGAAGTACAAAAAAAACGAGAAGTACGTGCTCAAATTTTCACATCATGATCAAAGTTACTTTATCTAGTTAAATTCTACCCAAAGAAAATAAATTAAGACCCTTTAAACATGCCGTCAATGCCAGATGTTGAGTTTTATACAGCTGTAGATCAGGGCTCTGGGTGCATATATCATGTTTCCATACACTTGATGCACACAACAGCGGCAAAAACAAAGCCTCCTTGAACAACCTATCTTTATACAGGAAATTCTTAACTCAGAAAATACCATTCTCTCTCAAAAGAAAACAATTTACGCCAGGAAGGCCTTTTTTATTAAGCTAATTTTGTTAGGTAGGGGCCTACTTAGATTCAATAATTGTCACGAAATTTCTTTGGTTATATCTTAATTGTAACCATGTTTGTTCCTCATGCTTGAGGTATGTACATGTATAACACACTTTCATTTGAGAGTCCAGACATTCCACCATTCATGTGAACAAATTGTACAAAATGTCCCAACACAAGCTGATAAATTCCTTGGGTGGCTTGCAGGACGGCTTTGTTTCACCCTCAGTAAACTTTTATCATTGTTGCTCACAGGCTAATCTGAAGGATGATACCAGATCTTTCTTTGTTCTGCTGGGTCATTGCACCAGGCTGACTTAATTGGTTGATGTGGGATATTTCACCATCAGTGGCAATTTGACCTAAATTTGAAGCCTGATCTGTGATGAAATGTTTGGATGTGATATAGGATACACGTTAAAGGCCACAGTTTACATATATCTATAACAATATACTGAATTGTGTGTATTAAGAATGGCAAGTTGGTAATAGCAGTGTAGATAAATGCACTAACAAATGATGGAAAATTAGCATTTCCTATTTCATTTCCCATCACATTGCCATCACGTTTTGTACTGTGTTATATATACAGTGAAACATACAGCCAAGGGTTCCCAATGGGCATGACAGTGCACTCGCTGAGCTATCAATAAATAATAAAAAAAAATAATTATAAATCAAATTTTCATCAGAATTCGGTCAGCTCAGAACTTGCTGGTAACAATGCCCTAATGCACGTTCGTGCCAAAAATCAAGGTTCTAATGTCAATGGTTCTCCTTATTTTGCCGACGAAAGGACTCGGATGGACTGACTGACTGCCTGACTGACTCACTCATTACCGGACAATTTGCGATCTGTAGCCTACTTCGTAGGAATATAATTCACACGGACAAGAATTGAAGAACCCTAGCGGCGCCACCTGCACGCAGATCTGCTGAAACGCACACCAATCAACATCTTGTCTTCAGGAATGCGTATGCCGAATTTCGGAATAATCTGATGAAGCGTTTTGATTTTATTCTGTGAGAAGACAATTTACATGTCGACGCATGGAAGATTGAAACCAGAGTGGCAACACCAACAGGCAGATCTTACTGAAACACAATACGAAACGAGGTCTTGCGACAAGAGACCTATATGCCGATTTTTTGGCAAATGTGATGAAGCGTAGTCATTTTATCGTGTGTGAAGGAATAATTCGCATGAAAGGAAGCGAATCCATTAGCGGCACATGCTAATTTCAAAGGAATTCGAAAAAGCATTTCCAGATTATCTCGTGCGAAGACATATATAATTCGCATAAATAAGCACGGAAAGACGGAATGAAACCTAGTGGAGCCAAATTCAGGCAGATCCTGGTGAATGGCAATATCAATCGACGTCTTGTCTCAAGGAATGCATATGCCGAAATTTCAAGATGAATTTGATGAAGCGTTTTGATTCGTTTTGTTTATCGCGTGCGAAAACATAATTCACATGGGCGGATATGGAAGACTGGAACCAGAGTGGCGTCACATACACTGAGAAAAATAGAGGAATCGTAGTGATACTAGGAGGGGAATCCAGCAACGGTACCTCCCACGAAACCCAAAGGGAATCAACAGGATGCGCAAGGGGGAGCATGTGGAGAATCCTCTGGATGCCTTGGAGGCGGGGGAAGAATTCATTGCTGGATTTCCCATTTCTCTTGGTGTTCTGAATAAATTATGAATACAACAACAACAACGATGATTGGCTACTGGTCACTCCTGTTCTCATTCTTGATAGGAATTCTCCTAGTCTCACTTATAATAACTTCGATCAATTTGGCAAATATTATCCCTAAAAATTGAGAAATTCCCACAAGAGTTTAAACACAATGTTCATTTGTAGATAGTACCAAACCTGTCTTGTCCTTCACATTGATGATTCACCCTTGTGCATCCTCGCGTTGATCCAAGAACTTGAAGAAAACCGTACCACATTTGGAACAAAAGCTTTGAAAAACCATTCTTGTGTTGACGATAAATGTAACTGGTGTGAAATATGACATCGATGGCATGAAGACAATTGAGATGCCGTTTAACTCTACTCTTCAGGTCTTAACCTATCATTTAGCCATACACCTTTCAGTTTGTTGTAATCATCATGATTATTTCGTTTTATCTATACCGATCTCCCAAACTTTTCCCATCAGACTGACCCTTGAGAACAGTATTGGGATTTTCATTAGGCTACATTTTTAAGCGCTCTGAAAGTACAATCTATTGTCAGCTTCCAGACTGCCAGAAGGAAATAATTGCAACATTTGTCATCGCTCTTGAAAAGTCTTTTCGCAACTTCAGTGCTAGACTAGTTAGTCTCTTCAGCTTTCCAGAACAAAATATGTGTTGGATTCAGCCTGCTCCAACTGTTCCGGAACATTATCTCTAGAATTGTCCACGACGACAAGCTGACTTTCCAGAACAGTATATGTGTTAGAGTCAGCCTGCTCCAACTGTTCCGGGATTTTATCTCCAGAATTGCCCACGTCGGCAGGCTGACTTTCCAGAACAAAATATGTGTTAGAGTCAGCCTGCTCCAACTGTTCCGGAATTTTATCTCCAGAATTGTCCACGTCGGCAAGCTGATTTTCCAGAACAAAATATGTGTTTGATTCAGCCTGCTCCAACTTTTTCCGAGCGTTATCGCTAGAATTGTCCACGTCGGCAGGCCGACTTTCCAGAACAAAATATGTGTTAACTCCAGGATGTTGTGACCTGTCCTCCTCAGAGTGGTCAGGGTCTTCGATGTCGGATTTCGATTCTTCCAGAACAAAATAGGTATTGGTGTTCTCTCGTTCGCTTACGACTTCAACGCCGGGATATTCACATCCAGCTTTCTGATTTTCCAGAACAAAATAATTGTGGGGATCTGCGTGCGACGGTATGTCATGATCCTCTTCAGAGTTTATGACCGAAGCAGAGTTTTCCAAAGGATCAAGTCCATCACGGTTATGGTGCTTACTCCATTCATTTGAAGTTCTTTCCAACACAAACTAATCGTTGTTTGGATGCCCAGTATTGATGGAATATTGAGAAGATGTCCTTTCTCCCACATTAGTATCACGTAGCGTTGCGTAGGCATTGTTTCCATAGGACACCCGACTACCCAACATTTCGTATTGTTCTGAATTATCCAACGTTCTGGTTTGGTCAGTTGATGTCAGGTCATCCACTGTCTGTGAATACACAATACATGGTATCAAATCATATGCACAGTATTATAAAGAAAGGTTGTTGTACTCATTGCCAGTATTCTACTATAGTATAAGGCATACGTGAACCGTATGAACCCATGTACTCATTGTCAGTATACTACTATAGTATAAGGCATACGTGAACCGTATGAACCCATGTACTCATTGTCAGTATACTACTATAGTATAAGGCATACGTGAACCGTATGAACCCATGTACTCATTGTCAGTATACTACTATAGTATAAGGCATACGTGAACCGTATGAACCCATGTACTCACTGTCAGTATACTACTATAGTATAAGGCATACGTGAACCGTATGAACCCATGTACTCATTGTCAGTATACTACTATAGTATAAGGCATACGTGAACCGTATGAACCCATGCACTCATTGTCAGTATACTACTATAGTATAAGGCATACGTGAACCGTATGAACCCATGTACTCATTGTCAGTATACTACTATAGTATAAGGCATACGTGAACCGTATGAACCCATGTACTCATTGTCAGTATACTACTATAGTATAAGGCATACGTGAACCGTATGAACCCATGTACTCCTTGTCAGTATACTACTATAGTATAAGGCATACGTGAACCGTATGAACCCATGTACTCATTGTCAGTATACTACTATAGTATAAGGCATACGTGAACCGTATGAACCCATGTACTCATTGTCAGCATACTACTATAGTATAAGGCATACGTGAACCGTATGAACCCATGTACTCATTGTCAGTATACTACTATAGTATAAGGCATACGTGAACCGTATGGACCCATGTACTCATTGTCAGTATACTACTATAGTATAAGGCATACGTGAACCGTATGAACCCATGTACTCATTGTCAGTATACTACTATAGTATAAGGCATACGTGAACCGTATGAACCCATGTACTTCATGGTCCTCGTGATGTTCATATGAACAGTCACAATCAAAGCGTGATATATCATTCTGTATATGACGACTTTACGAATATCATTTGCATTAGGAATACTGATCAGCGATACGGATTTGATATTTTTGGAACATCAAGATGTCTTATCGGCATCATTGAAAACTGTTGACAGCGTCTCTCTTGCAGGAAACTAGCCTGGTTTTATGTATACTATGTTTTATTCTTTCAATTTGGTGCTAACGCTATTATATGAATTAGGTCTTTGGATTACGGACGCGGAAATTCTTTAATGGACGAAAGCTTAATATTGAACGACGGACTAGACGCTTGTATATTAATTGACTAGGCATATCATTAGATGTCAGGAAAAGTCGAAGCTTGTCTGGGAATTCCCGAGACGTCATCAATTCGAGAGCAAACAAATATCAACATGTTTTGGTGAAGGGCGATAAGTCATCGTCATCAAAGTGTGCGTAGGGTTACCGACACTATCCTCACCAACAGTCCAGCATAATGGCAAGTCCGGAACCATACGGGGTGAAATCTTCAGGAAAGAGGGACTGTACCAATCCATGGAATGTTTTCTTTTCGAGTAAACTATAGGGTGAAGGTATTTAATCGAGTTGACTGACGCTGTAATTCGTCGCGGAAATTCATCCCCAACAGAGCCCACAAAATACTGACAAGTACGCAGGCGTCATCTACCCATTAAATTTCTTATAATCCAACCTATAGGCATGTACGTTGCAGAGCATGAGTTTGTGGCATTCCAGCTTGAGTGAAAGCCGTTATTTTGAAATAACCCTCATTTACAAGACACACGTTGTTTAATTTGAATGACGAACATATACGTACAGCATAGTGATCCAATTCTGTACCCGAATCTGGTCTGGGATGGTCAGATGTGGAGTTGGCCAGAGTTCCGGCGGAATCTGCTGAAGAAGCTGCGGCGCTGTGTCTGATAAGAGAAAATTTGACATAGGATATGAAAATGGATAGGAAATGGACACGAAAACAAAAAGGATAACAGGACTGTATTTCACGGGATTTGTTCTGTCATAGCAAAAACGACCCATTCTGGTCT
>JAVTVY010007448.1:0-42923 GCA_036873755.1 Hanleya hanleyi | reverse complement strand
TTTAAAGACTACCACCACCACACACACCACCACCGACTCCACCAACACCACCACCGCACACCACCAACACCACCACCAACGCCACCAACGCCACCATCAACGCCACCAACGCCACCACCAACGCCACCAACGCCACAACCGGGCGTCAACGCCCGGGGGTGGTGGTGGTGGTGGTGGTGGCCGGAACTGACCTTTGACCCCGGCGCGCGCGGTGTAAAGGTTTCCACCGTGCGGTGGAAACCTTTGCGCGCCGGGGTCAAAGGTCAGTTCCGGCCACCACCACCACCACCACCACCACCACCACCACCACCGGGCGTTGACGCCCGGTGGTGGCGTTGGTGGCGCTGGTGGTGGCGTTGGTGGCGTTGATGGTGGCGTTGGTGGCGTTGATGGTGGCGTTGGTGGTGGTGTTGGTGGTGTGCGGTGGTGGTGTTGATGGAGTCGGTGGTGGTGTGTGTGGTGGTGGTGGTAGAGTCTTTAAATGTAGGAATGAACATGTGTCCATCATCAGTCCATATGTATTGGTCGACTGATGAACATGTCGTGTACGTGTACGTTCTGTGAGAGAGCATTCTCTCGTCGCGATAGTATGCTCAGGCACATTCAACGCAAACACAACCAAGAGACACAGCCGAGTCCCGCTATAGGTCCAACAAGAGCAGTAGAGCATCCCTATACGATGACGGTGAGCGGCCCTACAGGGTGTGGAAAGACATCCTAGGTGATGAAGTTCTTAGAGGGAGGTGTGGCAACCCCAGCTCCGACACGTGTTGTTTGGTGTTATAGCCAATGGCAGCCCGCCTACGAAACTACAAGGTTACAGAATGTGAGCTTTGTCCCAGGAATTCCTCACGACATAGACGAACCCTATTACTTCGATTCCGAGCAGACCAACGTGGTAGTGCTCGATGATCTGATGAGTGCGGCCAAGGACAATTCGAAAATCGCCGACCTATTCACCAAAGGGTCCCATCATCGCAATCTGTCCGTCATCTATTTGACTCAGAATCTCTTTCCTCAAGGGAAGGCGTCCAGAGATATTGCCTTGAACTGCCAATACTTTGTGTTGTTCTCCAATCCCATTGACAGAGCACAAATCCGTGTGTTTGGTAGTCGAATTTATCCTCAGAACATTGACCATTTTATGCGGGCGTTTCAAGAAGCGACAATTCGTCCGTACGGCTACCTGTTCGTAGATTTAAAAGCCCATACCCCCGAAGATCGCCGGCAGACAAACCACCTGCTACCCGACGAGGGATCACCACAGCCCCTACAACATCCACCGAGTCCACTTTTGGTGAAGCAGCAACCCACCCCCGTACAGCGGGCCTTCTTCATACCACCAGTCCCGGAATATCACCCAACCGTGAAGGACCAACCCGAGGTTGAAGGACATAATGTGAACTCGAGGCTATGGAAGGATTTGTTCAAAGAAAGTATGGACGCCGAGATGGGCGGAATGTTGGAGGTCACAGAAAACAAGTTTCAACGCAAAGGGTATTCGAAAGAGGAAGCCCCAATTTTAGCCCATAACAGATTGGCACCCAGACTACGA
The DNA here is from genome assembly GCA_036873755.1 of Hanleya hanleyi. Classification (NCBI taxonomy): domain Eukaryota; kingdom Metazoa; phylum Mollusca; class Polyplacophora; order Lepidopleurida; family Hanleyidae; genus Hanleya; species Hanleya hanleyi. The sequence goes on along the minus strand of JAVTVY010007448.1, from coordinate 41,368 downwards.
CGGGCTTTACGTTAGCGGTATGCCGACTTACTGACCCATATGAAATTGTTGGATAAGGACCCAGTCCATATGGAAATTGAAAAAACAGCGTCGATGTTGAAAACCTCGGGCATGAACTGGAAAGCGGCGTATGTCAGAGCAATAGCACAAAAGAAACATTTGTTCGAACGCATCATTAAACAACGTTAAAGCATTAAGAAAGTGTGTTAAAGCGTTGAGACGAGCGTTAAGGCGTAACGACGGGCGTTGACGGGCGTCACTGCATTTCGATGAATTGGTGTCAATTCCATGAAATCAGAGCTTCTGAGCTAATTCACCAGGGCGTTGAAGCGTTGAGCTAAGCGTTGATGGGCGTTACTGTCTATAAAAGCGAGCGTATTCCCAAAACACGCACAGTCGACGTTCAACCGTCAACATGGCTTATACTTGTTCTGAGTGTGAACGCACGTTCACCAGACATTACGATATGATGCGACACCAGAAAAATATACATGGGACTGAAGACGCCGAGGAGCCCGTTGAGGCAGATACTGATACAGAGATTGATGAGAGTGCATCGACTGATACCGAATCCAAGATGGCTGACAGTCTATCTACTGATATGGAGAGCTTGACCTCAGAGAATCAGCCTTCATCCCAGGAAAGTGAGGCAGAACCTACCTTCCGGGATCGTATTGTGACAGCAGCTATCAATACTCACGCTGAAGCGATCGAGGACGCCGGAGAGGATAATTTACAACAGACGTACACCCAAATGCGCCCCCGCATCAGGAAAACAGCCATGGCGATCTATGAACAGTATACCTTACTACCGCTTGAAATGAAAGGGGACCCCACGCACAGGTCCATCATGAAGACCAAGCGTCACTTGGAAGAGGATATGGGTTTACCACCCACCGAGGCCCTGGAAAATGCGATTAGAATGCGCAAACAACTGTTTCAGGACATGCTGCCCGATGAATATCCAGGCCTGCCTGACGATGATTAGAACAAACGGTTCAGAGCGAACATGGCCGAAGACGGAACTCTCTGAAATGGCGACTTTTGATTGGACAAGAATACATCTAACGGGCAAGAACGAACATGACATGCAAATGGCGGTCTCTGATTGGACAAGTCTTTCTTGAATTGTAAACATACCCAACGCGGCTCCCCCAGCGTGGGTATGTTATGATGGAGGGGAAAATAAACTATATGAAAAAAAAAATTGTTGTTTTTGTTGTTCTCTCATGTGTCATCCTTGTTGTTGTTGTTGTTGTTCTCTCTCCGGTCTATATCATGGTGTTATGCAGAGCGTTAAGGCGTAACTATGAGCGTTGACGGGCGTCACTGCATTTTCAATGAATTAATGACAATTCCATGAAAATCAGAGCTTTTGGGCTAATTCACCAGGGCGTTGAAGCGTTGAGCTTGGCGTTGGCGGGCGTTGCTACAAGATGACACCTCACACGACGCATTCGGACTAAGGATGATCCCTCTCTACACCAAATACCTTCCTTCACTGCCCCAAAATGTCCACTTTCGCTACTACTCGTATCGATGATGGCCCCTCTGGGCTCCAAAACAGCCTCCCAGCGCTATTTACCTACTGCGCATGCGCGGAATGTTGAAAACAAACAACACACTAGTGTAGGCGCATGCTCCTCCGTGTATGCATTGCATTGATACCTCACTCGACTCCATCGGACCACTAGTGGTCCACCTAGACCCCAAAACGTCTATTTTCATACACTTTCTCCACTGCGCATGCGCAGAATGACGTCAGTTTTACGTCACAGCCATACCTTCGGATGCTCCCTCACCACTGCTTTACAATGATACCTCACTCGACTCCATCGGACTATTCGTGGTTCACCTCGACCGCAAAAACCTCTAGCGGGGCCCATACAGGGTCCAGTTTTCGACACTATATGACCACATCCCGACAAAATGCCCAGTTTTCGACACCGGCCGTGCCGCCATCTTGAACCAGAAGACAGACGCCGCCATCTTGGATATGTCCCATAATGCATCGGGTCAAAATACGCGATTCTGATTGTCTGATGTCCAGAGGTCACGCCCCATTCACCCAAACCGGAAATGACGTCATACCCCTCATTTTACATGCACCCATCCACTGCCCCTTCACATAAGCTTCACTTTGATACCTCACTCGACCCAATCGGACCATTATTGGCTCCCCTAGCTCCAAAATGTCTATTTTCATACCCTTTGGTCACCGCGCATGCGCAGAATGCCGATATTTCAACCCCACACCCAGCCCATCAGATGCCCTTTCACGAATGCTTCACTTGGATACCTCACTCGACCCCATTGGACCATTAGTGGCTCCCCTAGCTCCAAAACGTCTATTTTCATACCCTTGGGCACCGCGCATGCGCAGAATGCCGATATTTCAACCCCACATCCAGTCCATCAGATGCCTCTTCACGAATGCTTCACTTTGATACCTCACTCGACCCCATCGGTCCATTAGGGGCTCCCCTAGCTCCAAAACGTCTATTTTCATGCCCTTTGGTCACCGCGCATGCGCAGAATGCCGCTATTTCAACCCCACACCCAGCCCATTAGATGCCCCTTCACATAAGCTTCACTTTGATACCTCACTCGACCCCATTGGTCCATTAGTGGCTCCCCTAGCTCCAACACGGCTATTTCCATACCCTTGGGCCACCGCGCATGCGCAGAATGCCGCTATTTCAACCCCACATCCAGACCATCAAATGCCCCTTCACATAAGCTTCACTTTGATACCTCACTCGACCCCATTGGTCCATTAGTGGCTCCCCTAGCTCCAACACGGCTATTTCCATACGCTTGGTCTACACGAGTTGTCTCCCTTGGAGCTATATACAGACCTCTTTGACTTTTTTCAAAAATTTCACCGATTCGCTCCGCAACACTTCCCATAATGTTCTACATGATGAGACTAAGATAATAAATCCAAACAGCCATACCGCAAATGTATAGAAGTAAGTTTCCCATTAGATTCAACATGGACCAGTGCACCAGTATGTGCCGAAGATTTATATATCATATTTTTAACGTTGGAATATACAACACGACTCGTGGTGTAATGGTTAACGTGTCTGCCTCTGGATAAAGAGGACCCTGGTTCGAGTCCCGGGTTCGTTGTATAGAGTTTCGCTTTTATTTTTTTTCTTTATTTATTTATTTATTTATTATTGATTGATTTATTGATTGATTTATTTATTGATTTATTTATTTATTAATTAATTTATTTATTAAAATTAATTAAAATTAATTAATTAATTTATTTATTTATTTATTTATTCTGTGAAAACACCCATGACATGACTGAAAAGAGCCTCGCTCGGCCCCATCGGACCATGCAGCGTATTTCAAGTCCCGGAACTACTTTTTCTCCGCGGAAGCTTTCTTCCGCGACCGCATCACCACCAGACCGCATCACCGCGGAGGAATACAAAGGTTACAGGTTGCCGGAACTATAGTCACCCAGAGTTACCTCCCCCTAGATTGGAACTCTCTTGTGCTGGAGGTAGTTTTCCCAGCCGCCATCTTGGTCCCATCCCACATCAGCCGCCATCTTGGTCCCACTCCCACATCAGCCGCCATCTTGGTCCCACTCCCACATCTGCCGCCATCTTGGTCCCACTCCCACATCAGCCGCCATCTTGGTCCCATCCCACCATCTAGACATGCCTTGATCACGTGATCAAGTTACGCCCCAAATACGGCCCGGGGGAACAAAAAAGTAGGTCAATACGCGCTGTAATGCACTTTATATACTACTAGGTGGCATAAGAGTCGGTTTCTTTGAATATCTGTATGCGGAGGCTAAAAACACAGCTATATGCGGGATTTAAACAATTTGATCGCAATTTTGTTGCATATTGCATTGACAGCTTTACTCTTCGGGGCTTCAAAGAAAGTTCATCTGTCCCAAGATATAAACTTTCTTTCGGTGATGTTCGGAACGTTCCAAGAGAAAGCCTTGATCCCTAGTGTAGGATTGGATCGAACAGGGCCAAGTTGGATTTGCAAGCACGGTTATAAACAATAAAGTCAAGTTTAGAACGAACAAGTGATCGATATAGATGAAAACGTGTTTTCTCATCTTCTCTCCACTTATATCTGGCAACCACCTTCAATAAATGAATAGATTTGTGCATTTAGCCTTAAGAAATTTTATGGAATAAAAACGTTAGTCGGTGATCAAACAAGATCTCCAAGAATTTAACTTCTTTTACTACCTTGATCTCAGTTCCATCTTAGCCTTGAAGAACTTGACGCCATTTTCTGGACACCAAGTCTGAATCTTATTTAGGCAAAGTTGCAACGTTCTCTCAATGTTATGCATTCTTTTACCACAAAATGTTGAAATCATCTGCAAAGAGGGAACCGCCAATGGATTTACTCAAAACTTCACCTGAGCTGTTGATCTTGATATTAAACAAAGTGGTAGACAAAATGCTGCCACGTGGAACACCTTGTTCTGTAACACAATGCAATGGCACGATAGGTACCTGGGTCTGTAGGATGACGGCCAGGTTTTGGAATGGGTATAAGGCAAAGGCATTATGCCACGACGGTGGAAATTTCCCCGTCAGCCTAACTCTGTTAAATATGAACAATAACGTTTCAATGGGAAGTTGATAAGAAATATTATCAGGGCCGACAGTGGAATAGTTAGGGTTCTCAAGAGAAGTATGAAGCTCATCAATTAAAAACATGTCGCTATAATCAACATGTCAACATGTCGCTATAATCTTCATTATTAGGAGAGGAAAACTTAGTTTTCTTCTTTTCTTCCATTTGTTTGAACTTTTGAGACTCGGGTTTATAATTATCCGACGATGAAATTTTAGCAATCGTTTCTCCCAGTTATATTTGATTGGCCAATTATCAACTGATCTCCATCCTTAAGATGATGAACACTGGACTTGGAGCTTTTATCTTTAATTCTCTGGTTAATATTCCAAACTTCCGTTATCGGTGTATGTGTATTGATCTTAGAAACATACTTTTTCCACGAATCATGTTTGCTCTGTCTGGCGATTCTGCAGGCTTTAGCTCTGGTAATTCTTACATCTTTCAAATTATAAGAAGTAGGATGTCGAAGGAAACAGCGTTCAGCTTTTTACCTACATTTTCTATAGCCTCTTTACAGTCGTTATTGAGCCATGGCTTTATAATATGTGTAACACCGGAGGATTTAGGTATGTTTCGTCAGCAATTTTAATCAGCAGATATGAGAATAGTTGAACAGGATCTGGGATACCTGTAAACAAGCCTATCTGTAGTTTTTGCAGAGAACAGTTGCAAATATATGTGTTTATGTGGACGTGGATTTATGGATGAGGGTGTGGAAATCTGGATGTTGTGGATATGAAAATGTGGTTAGATTTCGATATGTGTACATTATATCTATATTTTCAAATAAAATATTTTATTATTCTTTGCCATTTTTGTTCACTCATGTTTCCGAAACATCACCACCCAACAAATTGACAGTAACTTGACTTTGGTGAGAAATAATCATGAGGGGAGCTCTCCCAGTTGCTGTGTTTTAACGTCGCCATCAAACTTATTCAATCTCCACATCTATCTGCAAAAAACAGAAGGCAACAGAATTTTAGCTTTGAAGACTACAACACACAGACGTGACAGTTTTAGATATGAATTTAACTATAAATAACACAAAAGACTAAAATAGGGAAGGTAGCTCTGATTAAGGGAGAGGTGTGTGTATGTTGGTTATCTCTTCTGTAATAAAGTGGGTCTACGCAGGTTCAAGCGCACCGTGCATATACATGTATTCTGTCCATATACATGTACACCATCCATATACATGTACACTGTCCATCTACATGTACACCCTCAATGTACATGTACACCGTCAATTTACATGTACACCGTCCATATACATGTACGCCGTCCATATACATGTACACCGCTCATATGCATGTGCACCGCCAAATACATGTACACCATCCATATAGATGTACACCGTTCATATACATGTACACCGTCATATACATGTACACCATCCATATACATGTACACCATCCATATACATGTACACCCTCAATTTACATGTACACCTGTTTATATACATGCACATCGTCCATCTACATGTACACCCTCAATTTACATGTACACCGTTCATATACATGTACACCGTCATATACATGTACACCATCCATATACATGTACACCATCCATATACATGTACACCCTCAATTTACATGTACACCTGTTTATATACATGTACATCGTCCATCTACATGTATACCCTCAATTGATATGTACACCATCCATATACATGTACACCATCCATATAGATCTACACCGTCCATATACATGTACACCGTCATATACATGTACACCGTCATATACAAGTACAACATCCATATACATGTACACCCTCAATTTACATGTACACAGTTCATATACATGTACACCGTCCATCTACATGTACACCCTCAATTTACAAGTACACTTTTCATATACATGTACACCGTCCATATAGATGTACACCGTCAATTTATATGTACACCGTTCATATACATGTACACCGTCCATCTACATGTACACCCTCAATTTACATGTACACCGTTCATATACATGTACACCGTTCATCTACATGTACACCCTCAATTTATATGTACACCGTTCATATACATGTACACCGTCCATCTGCATGTACACCCTCAATTGATATGTACACCTTTCATATACATGTACACCGTCCATCTACATGTAGCCTCAATTTACATGTACACCGTTCATATACATGTACACCGCCCATCTACATGTACACCCTCAATTTACATGTACACCTTTCATATACATGTGCACCCTCAATTTACATGTACACCCTCAATTTATATGTACGCCGTTCATATACATGTACACCGTCCATATAGATTACAGCCTCAATTTATATGTATACCGTTCATATACATGTACACCATCCATCTACATGTACACCCGCAATTTACATGTACACAATTCATATACATATACACCGTCCATCTACATGTATACCCTCAATTTACATGTACACCGTTCATATACATGTACACCGTCCATATAGATGTACACCCTCAATTTACATGTACACCGTTCATATACATGTACACCATCCATCTACATGTACACCCTCAATTTACATGTACACCATTCATATACATGTACACCGTCCATCTACATGCATACCCTCAATTTACATGTACACCGTCCATATACATGTACACCGTCCATATAGATGTACACCCTCAATTTGCATGTACACCGTTCATATACATGTACACCATCCATCTACATGTACACCCTCAATTTACATGTACACCGTTCATATACATGTACACCATCCATCTACATGTACACCCTCAATTTACATGTACACCGTTCATATACATGTACACCGTCCATCTACATGTACACCCTCAATTTACATGTACCGGTACACCGTTCATATACATGTACACCATCCATCTACATGTACACCCTCAATTTACATGTACACCGTTCATATACATGTACACCATCCATCTACATGTACACCCTCACTTTACATGTAGACCGTTCATATACATGTACACCATCCATCTACATGTACACCCTCAATTTACATGTACACCGTTCATATACATGTACACCGTCCATATAGATGTACACCCTCAATTTACATGTATACCGTTCATATACATGTACACCGTCCATATACATGTACACAGTCCTTATACATGTACACCGTCCATATACATCGTCCAGCCTTGGAAGGAATAATTTGATAATTGACTGGGTTGTTTAAATACCAGGGACATGACCCGTAGGCCCTTTACGATGCCGACTAGTCGACAGCGGTACCGGTGGTACCCATATTATATTTACGTCTTTCTCAAAAAACATTTGTAATACATGGCACATATTGTCAACAGTGGCGTAGGAAGCTCTCCCCCCCCCCCCCCACCTCCACAGACTTTCACCCCTTGTGTTTTTTTAATTTTTGGTCCGAGGCAAAAAAAAGAAGAAAATAATCTGACGATTATCAGAGTTGTTTATCTTTGATAGGCATTTAGAAGTTGGCGTATATAACACAATGCTATTCTATGGATAACAACTTCTTTATTGCTGTTAAAGAAGTTGTTATCTATAGAATAGCATTGTGTTAGAGTTGTTTATGTTTTCTTTCTGTTCCATCGTTACGGCAGAAAGTTTAGTAGTGGGAGGAGGCTGTATATTGGGGAGGGGGTACAATATTTTGCGTCTATTTACGCGAACAGTTATGCCGGATTCAGCTGAAAATCCAGACAATCAACTCTGTAGACAGAACACATGTTGATGTCATACCTTTACCTTCAATGAACATCTTAGGAACACAGGTTGCCCGTCTGAAATACCGCACTGGTTTGTCTGCACGTGACTTCCCTAGTAAATCTGACTGTGAACTTTTCAAGTTTAAACGAGACGTGTCCTATTACAACACAGACGGACCAAGTAAATTAGACCACCCTAACAAAATCCGGCTGTTTACGCTCCATTAGATACCACTCTAGTGAGGTTACTATCTGAGTCTTCAGATCTCTTTCTTTTAGGGTTCCGGATGTCTTCAAACATTTACGTGGTCTGAGGGAGCGGGGCCTAGTAGCCTATTTTTCGAGAACAAAATACAACATTCATACCCCCCCCCGCCCTTCACGCGTAGCTTTATATAATATCCTCGCCCCCTGTAGGATCATTGGTAAAATCGAAATCGCACATGTGAGGCTGAAACAGATAATTTTTCGAAGCAGTGTATCAAATTATTTTACTAGATTATGAGTTTCCAGTGCGTCATGATGTTTTCTCGAGGAAACTTTGCACAAATGATATAAAATTGAAACTTTGGCTAATAATGTATTTTGAGGGGATATGATATCACTTCCCTGGTAAATCTAATATTTTTCCATAATCACTGGATGAGATAGACACACCTCCAGGCTGCGGTATACCTCCAAATTACCCAGGCCAGGAATAATCGCGTTGTATATTGATATGTGTTTTGCTACTAATCGAGTTCATTAATTGGTGTCCTTTTTTATATATTTCGTCAGTAACTATGCTGCATTGTCTCCGACGAAGAAAAGACAGTGACTTAAATTAAGCTATTTCTGCCAAGACTATTGACCTATCCGAATTAAAAAAAAATAATGTTAAAGGATGAAAAACAAATCGTATGGTCCGTCATTCATTGTTCAGCCGTCGTTCATTAAAAAATCTCCATATTTCAAATATCTATTTCCTATAACAGCATTAGCTTCAAGTTAAAAAAAAACAATCATAGTATACATAAACATAGACTAGTTTCCTGCAAGAGAGAAGCAGTCAACAGTTTTCAATGATGCCGGCAAGAGACCATGTTCTAAAAATATCAAATCCGTATTGCTGATCAGTATTCATAATCCATATGATTATCTTTTACATGTAAAGTCGTTATTTAGAGAATGTTATACCGGTATCTCATTCATGCTTTGACTCTGACTGTTCATATGAACCCCAGTATCCTGAAGAGACTGGGTTCATACGGACCCTAGCCTCGGGTTAAGCGGAATTAGACAAGTTACTAAACCTAACACCATAGACCTTGTACGCTACACTCGTATTTTAATATCAACATGCAATATCGTCTTGATCCACTGATATGCTTGGGTAATGCAGAAGCAAAGTAAGTCGGAATAAATATAGTAAACGCATGGTGACAGTCTTAATATTTCGAAAAACATTATTTGTCATCATCAGGAGATGACAAATACAATTTTGACGAAATGTTGAGACTGTCACCATGGGTTTACTCGGAGTTTATTCGGAGTTAATTTGCTTCTGTATGCGATATGTGTCGCCAAATTGGAGAAAGTTTGAGTGGAGGCGCTTTAGCCCTGTTTTATAAGTTTCTGCAACAATGTCTTGAGACGTTGATTAAAATCGTCATATTTAACACAGGATCTAGCAAATACTACTGGGCGAGATATGTATTTGCCATATGCAGGTCCCGCTGGAATATTACTGTCCAGAAAAGGATAGTTTAGGATGTTGAAATTGTGATCATCTCCTTGTCGTATTAAGTCGACGAGAGAGAAGGTCTGCTTCATTTTTATGGAGATATAGGTCTAAATATGATGTTAAGGTTATCTGTAGCTTCCTTCAAATCCAGTGAAGGTGCATATATATCCACATCGAAAAGATCGCCTACATAACGTTTGGTGAATGAGAAGGAACGAGCTTTGAATTGATCGGTTTTTGAAAGCGCCTGCGTGAAGTCATATTCATAATGGAACAGATATAGGTCAGCCAACAGGAGTACCCATTGGAATACCAATATGCTGATGATATATTCTGTTGCCAAATTTCACATAGGCATTATTGAGAAATTCAAGCACTCTACAAGTAAAGAAACATCCCATGAATGGTTTCCCTTGTATGTGGTAGAGCTAAAGATGCTTTATGGCTTCTGACATTAATATATCGTCGATAATTTTTCTCGAACACAGGTACTACTAATGAACTTAGACGGTCAATAAGGTCCTCGTTAGGAATTGTAGTATAGTGGCAAAAAGAAACATGGGTCATGTCACTTGTCTTCGTAAAATTCGTTACTTTGAGGCACTACTTTTCCTCAGTAATTCCTATATTCCGTATATGTTACCTACTCTTCATTGGTTAATGTACTACAGTCATCTGTCAGTGCCGGTGACTGCTGTAGGACTACACCATCTGTTCAAGGCATTCGGAGCGCCATATAATTAGAAACTTTACCAATTTTCCTAACTTTACGTATAGGTAATTACTTATACGTATTTATCTCTACTTATGTTTCATTGCACTTCAATCGGAGAGATTAGAACGCCTACAATTCCCGCTCGAATCTAATCTACCCCCATGGTAGAAACAACTCTATTCAAATAAAATCATGAGGTGAGTACACTGACCTAAACGTGCTCGCCGGTGTACAAATTGGTCCAGCCTCCTTCGAGTGAGTAAATATGCCGGAAAACGTGATTCTCTGGCTGAAACGGGGTATGAGTTCGTGTTGAGCTCATACAATCGGCTTAACACCTTCCACGCCAAGGCCCCACACTTCGTGACAGAGTTTTCGCTGTAGTTCTGAGAGAGATTATGTTTTAACAAAGCAGCTTGACGTACGAAATGCGTTGCATGTTTCTTTAGTCCTAGATATAACTGAATTGGTATAATTTTAGAGAAAAGGGAGAAGAGAAAATCTGGAAACTCCCATAACAGTTATTTTTACTTCTTGTTTGATGTATAGGCCCTATCTGTGGATATATTTACTTGACTGTATAACACGAGCCTTTACTGTCAAAGAAAAGACGTTTTCATTGCATTATTACCGGTATACATATTAATCTGTCAAATATAAATGTGTCGATTTATTTTGAAAGAAACTGTTCAAAGATGATCATTGTTTGATAGTTTGAGAGAGCAAGCATTTGCCCTCAAATCCATATCATATATTTTGGACATATATTAATAATTTAAACTATCCGGTAAGCCACACCTGTACATTAATGGTTGTAGCTCAGACTCATCATGCTCACGAACAGATTATAATAAAAATGATGTTAAACACGTACGCGATATTGACGGTTTATTGTATAAAACGAACATTTTTAGATGATACACGATTGTTGATAAGAATTCCCAAGCATTGGAATGATATAAATCTCGGCCGAAACGATATCGGTTTTAAACATAGATTTACCACAGTATTTTTCCTTACCCTGGGATTACACTCTCTTAGTAGGGCACAGAATTTAGTGCTGAAAATTGGTCGAGTCCCATGTAATCCCAGGGTAACGAAAAATTCTGTTGTACGATCACTTTCTAAATGACATGATTTCTAAATCTTCCTATTTATTTTGCTGTGAGAGCTGTGATATTACGGTCATCAGAAGGGTAATGTATGTTCGCTTTCAAGGCTACCGGTCTGCTACCTCCTATTTCAATGCTGTAAGAGAATGTAATTCCAGGGTAACGAAAAATACTGTTATACAATCACTTTCTAAATGATAAAATATTTATAGATAAGTTGTGGGAATAAAGAAAGATTCTTGATAGGGTAGAAGAGAGGTGCATGTTAGAACATTGTTGAAGTAATAAACAAATTATGCGAATGTTACAGTTCAGTTCAAATCCAGCGAAGTATGAAATGAAATTTTTAAACCGTTTCCGGATATGACATTGCTAAAATAATACGGTATGTGGCTAAACTACACTTACAACAGCTCGGGTACTAACTGACTTATACTATTGGGCGCTTTCAACATGTGGAGCATTCTTTTAAAAACTTTGCGTGTGCATTTCGAGAAGGCGAGAAGGCGAGAAGGTCATGGTAAAAAGGTATGAACTATAAATGTATATTTCATTATTGTTTAATTTGAACATTTTGTTGATGTATAAGTTGTAACCAAGTTCTTCACTTTCTACAGTTGTTCTTGCGTAACAGAAAAACCTTCCTTAACCCTATCTGGCCTGGGCTTTTTGGGACCTGTCCAGGCCTTGGGGGGGGGGAGGCGAAATGGCCCCAATAATTATTATTCTTACCCCTTGAGCTAGGGAGCTGAAACTTACCACACCATACCCTTTGGTTAAGCTCTACCAGGAAATGTAAAAAAATCCAAGATGGCCGCTTCGACGTCATTTTCAAAAGCTGCATTTTTTGATCGATTTTTCGGTCAGATTTTCCGAATTTTTTATTTATGCAATTTCTCCGCAAAAACTGCATGATAAATTAGTAAATATTAATGTGATGTGAAATAAAATAGTTTTTGCTCACTTTTTATCGCGACAAAACCACTTTTCTGGTACCCCACGTTGCCGCCATCTTGAACTTACCCATGATCCTCTGCTCGGGGGCTTATGCAAATAGGCTCAAAATGACCCCAATATGATAAACTATAAAGTCAAGGAGTTTCAGCTCTCCATTTTTTGTCGTTTCGGAGATAGCGCAGAAAATTTGGTAGAGGGGCCATTTTGGGCCTCCCAGGCCAGGTAGGGTTAAGTTGATGAGCAAACAGCTGTATAATACTATCGGAGCTATCAATATATGATATATCCGATAACATCTCTAACAATCAATAGATCAGTTCTATTATACTGGATAGAAAATGGATGTCCAATAAGTCACTTTAAACTATAGGATGGCTGATCGGGACGCTTCATTATACATGTACGGTACATGTACGTATCAGTCTCCAATCCATGGAGTATACCAATGATCCCAAAGAAATGAAGAAGAGATAACGGTAACATTCAGCTATATGTATATGTTTGTAGACTATTTACTCTGTAATATCAAACATTCTGTTGTTTATTCTGATTCCGCGGGAGAATCCAACGCCTACTAGAGTAAATGAAAGGTATAATTACCTTGGATAGCACGGTTGTATGCCTCATGTTTGCACCTTCATAATAGCCAGATTAATCGGTTGCATGATGACTTAGTCTTCCTGTCATTTTAAACGCTATTAAACGTTATATTTCGTAACAACTAAAGCCAATTTTAATTTGCTTTAGTATTTTTAGCTCTGAGCACCAAATGTTACAGCGCTACAGAGGGAAACTTTGACCACTCGGTAATGTGCAGTTCTCAGTCTGTCAGGAGAGAATGAGAGAGAGAATTGAGGTTTAACGTGGCTTTCAGCAATATTATTTTAGCTATATAGCGACAATCAAACAAAATTCTAAGCACTTCAACAAAAATAAGTCAACAATCCAGCAATCCAAAAGTAATCAACACAACCCACCAAAAACATGTACATACATTAAGACTTATGCAACAAACCGATTTCTCTCAAATAACCTAAAAACCGTTTATACCTTTTATACCCGACTAAAAAGATCTTCTAAATTAGGTGCCTGATAAAAAGAATTTCTTACAATCTTTAAATCTATACAGTCGATCAAAATATGTTTCACTGTGAGATCGTTGTGGCATGGAATACACCTTGGCTCAGCCTGTTGATTTCAGAAAGTTCCTATATTTTGTAGATGAATTAAAAAAAAGGAGATGGTATTGTAAGGCGGGGTTTTCGCCCACAGCCAGCCGACTCATAGAAATGTACATTTCTTCTCTCCATCTGTCAATCACAATGCAATGTACAACTTGTCGTCGGCGGCAACTGTCAATCAACGGACTGAATTTGAGACGAACCATGACAGCTTCACATTTGGGACGAACCATGATAGCTTCACATATGTTCGGTACCAAGGCGTTATTATTTCACCACGTTGCAGTCGATTTTACATGCGCATATTGGAGAATAAATACACAATTTAGGCGAATATATTGCCGTTGTAACAGGTTGCGACTGATCGTTCGATTTCAACGTTTGAATAGCCCGTAATGTCCACACGGTATCGTGTCATCAGTAAACAATATTTATTTTACTTTTAATCGGTTCATAATGATAGCCTAAAATCATATTTCAGATTTACTGAATGCATCTTTTTTTTTTACAAAATTGAGGAAGATTGAAATAACTTGTCGACGTCACACATGTTGCCCTCCTGGGATTCGAACTCGGTAAAAGAAAATTTCGAGGCGCTTGTGATCCAACGTGTGTATCCACTACACCACGACATACGAACAACTGTAACTTCAAACGTTATGAATCATAACTTTTCATTTTTTAGTATGAAGGACTCCCTGGACCAAGAAGATCTTCCAGCAGTGGGGATATAATGTTACCACACAACACCAGGTTAAATGACGTTTTGGTCCAAGGGGTCCTTCGCGTCTAAATGCGTGTCTGAAGGCTCGATTTAGACTCTTTTTTTTCACGAAATAGCACAAGCTGTGGAATTCAGTTTCATGTGATAACTATAACCATAACGCAATCGCACTAAAACTTTCACATATTGTGTACTTAAGTGGAACATGATTAGCCGGTTCTGAAACAGGGAAGCCGGGGAAGCCGATGACGTCGTGACGTCATAAATAGATCGAAGTCGTGCGGTGTTCGTCTATTGATAGTGTCATGACCATAGCCCAAGGGGGTTGTAGGTCAACGTCTGTTCACCGGACTGCGACAATAGCCCGAGGTGTTTGCGGTGTTTTATGTCCGCTCAGCGGACCGTGTCTATAGCTTTTTTGCGGTGTTCGAGGTTATGGCCTATTTATGAAGCCATACTTATAGCCCGAAGGTGCGGTGTTCATCGTCTATGTGTAGACCTATAACCCGGATGTGCGGTGTTGTAGTTCAACGTCTGTTCACCGAACCGTGACTATAGCGTGAGAAGTGCTACGGTGTTCCATATCTTTTCAGCGGGCCGTGTCTATAGTTAGCGATGGATCGTGACTAATGAAAGCAGGCGGTAATTCGGGACCGAAGTCGCATTGATTCCTATGTTGATAGTGTTGAATGAGGCATGAAATGCGTAAATTCCTCAGTTATGCCCCTAGGGTGTCCAAATTTCGTTTCGGGGTAAAAACAAATTTCGATTTTTTTTTTTTTTTTTTTTTTTTGACGGCCGATTTTCGTCGAATTTTCTATAAATTACCCATGGCGATATCTCGGGAACTAAGACGGATAGAGACTCGCGGCTTACGGCGTTGTATTCCTCTCGTATTGGTGTACAATAAAGGCTTTACATAATTTTATCGCCCGACGGTAACTTTCGCCGCAATTAGACGATAATCGGTGTCACGTGATTCGGCGATTTCTCGAGAAATAAACGACACACGTGCACGCGATTTGCGGCGTTGTATTCCGCGTGTCTAGGTCTACCGTAAAGCTCCTATGCGAATTTATCGAATCTCGGTAACTTTCGCCGCTATTCGGGTGCGCATGCGTGGTGGTGTTGGTAGTGGTCGTGGTGGTGGCCGTGGTGGGCGTGGTGGTGGTAGTGGTGGTCGTGGACAGTATGTACCCGTTATCGCTTTTTTCTACATTTAATATGTATTTAGCTACACACGTTTCAGATCTATCGGACATGTCTGAACACGCTTCATAGAACTAGCATTGGCGTATTAGGATAAAAGAGGAGGAGGAGAAGGATAAAATACAGACAAACCAATACGAAGATTACAAAATAAACGCTTTATTCATCAACTTTTAGCACTGCTTTACAAATAAAGAGAGAAAACTGCTTTGTTGTGGCTATCATTTCGACATCTAGCCTTCCATTCAATGTTTATCTACAAATATTTCTACTAGGGTCTTTACTCGGAGTCCTCGCTCTCACCGTCATCAATCAACTTATCGAATAAGCATTTCCGCATCTTAATCGTCTGTTTGAGTGCTTCCTCGTAGTCTATGTCGTATACCGTTTGCAGACGCCTCGTTGTTTTCAAAATCTCGTTATGAATATAATCAGTTTGTAGCTTTTGTATGTTCACGAGGAGATTGCAGTATTTTTGACGTAAAGTCTTCATCATCGTTGGAATACAATCCTTCATAGCACTTGCACCAGACTCATCCTCGTCGTAACCTTGGCTTGTATATCGCTGTTTTCTCTCGTCAATGTCAACCTTACAATCTTTCGCGATAGGTTTACCGAACATGCTTTTCCACACGTTATATTTGACCCGTTTCCGCAAGTGGGTAGGTTGATCTATTTCCCCAGGATGGTTGAGATCGTCATCTGAAGGGTAGTTTCTCTTTCGTCGTTCCATTTCATTCCCGCTTCTATGAATCATCTGCCTCTGCTGGGACTCGTCATCATTTTCATTCCGTTTGAACCACGGTGCATCCGTTCTCGTATATAATCCCTCTCCCACTTGTTCATTCCTCTTAGCGAACCATGCTGGATCTTGAGATGGTATGCGTTGAATTTGAGTCGATGGATTATGAATTGAGGCTGGACGAGGTGGCAGTTGTTGTCCCTCTTTCACGACTTCCTCATCGCCTGATATTACATTGGTAGACAGTCTGTCCTTTTCCGCTGTATGGGGTTTTAAATTGATGAACAGATATCCGTACGGACGAGATGTGGCTTCGTGAAATTTTGTCATGAAATGTGTCGTATCCCGGGGAAAGATCCGTCTCGCAAACGTGCTAATTTGCTGTCTGTCAATAGGATTATTGAATAGAACGAAATACTGGCAGTTTAGCGTGATATCTCGAGATGCCTTGCCTTGAGGGAAGAGATTCTGAGTCAAATAAATTATGGACAAATTTCTGTGATGGGACCCTTTGGTGAATAGGTCGGCAACTTTCAAATTGTCCTTGGCCGCACTCATCAGGTCATCTAGCACTACCACGTTGGTCTGCTCGGAATCGAAGTAATACTCTTCGCCGATGTCATGAGGAATTTCTGGGACGAAGCTCACATTCTGTAATCGCGTATTCTCGTACGCGGGCTGCCATTGGCTATAACACCATACAACGCGTGTCGGAGCTGGGTTTGCCACACCTTGCTCTAAGAATTTCATCACCCAGGACGTCTTTCCACATCCGTAGGGCCGCTCACCTTCATCGTATAGGGATGCGCTACTCCACTTGGTTGAACTATAGCGGGGTTCCGTGGTGTCTGTTGGCCGTGTTTGCATTAAATGTGTCTGAGCATACTATCGCGACTAGAGAAGGTTCTCTGACAGAAATTACACGTCCACGACATGTTGATTAGTCAACCAATACAAATAGACTGATGAGGGAAACGCTTTAATCCCTATATATAGACGCCACCACCACCGCCACGACCACCAACACCACCTCGCCCACCACGACCACCACCAACATCACCACGCATGCGCACCCGAATAGCGGCGAAAGTTGCCGAAATTCGATAAATTCGTATAGAAGCTATACGAATTTATCGAATTTGGGTAACTTTCGCCGCTGTGATGGGACAGTGAGCGAGTGAAAACTGTTTAACGTCGTTTTCTACCATTTTCCAGCAATTTCACGACGGGAAAGTGAGGGGGAGGGGCGGGGAGACCTATTTGTAACAGAGCAGATCTAATGCTGCCTGCGTATATCAACCACTATGTGTCTACATACGATCAAACGATTTAATATCCTCAGTGCAAGTTTAATCTTCGATAAAATGTTCAGCACATCTGGAAAAGTCAAATTGTAACAGATAAAATCGTTTCTGGCTAATTAAATGGACTCTGTTCATATTTTTCAGACAATAAATGATGACCTACTTTGTTAAGCATTGATTCGCAATCTACCCGGAACTCAAGCAATGCGCCAACACAATATTGACTAATAATCAGAGCCAAACAAATGCTGCTGATTAACATCAGAATTGTATTCCAACACGTTTACACCCGTTTAGCCAACACCATTATTTGGTGTTAAAGCAGTATTAGCACAATTCATTCACAGCCAACATATGGTGTTGAGACCTTTGCAATACCCTTTCTTGCAAGGTGTTGGCCAACACCATTATTTGGTGAAAGTCCACGATCAATGGATTGTTGTGTTCAGGTGTTTTATTGTCATGGGGCCCATTGTCTTCAAACGTTGCACGGGTGTTCAACACGAATTAACCCATATCAACTCCCCCAAACCTTACGTACCGGTATACATCACACTGTACCTTCAAGGTGCAAGTTGTCGAAAACACCCCACCCCCCACCCCCCATTACATTAATAGTGAAGGACACATTTGGGTCACCAACAACCCCAGTATGAAACAAATGACCCTCTCTCTGATATTGCCCTTGGTTCTCCAACATAAGACGTCATTGTTTGTGTGTTTCTTTGACTAAATTTTCTTAATTTTACTCTCTTCAGTAAAAGTTTCTGCGACGTTAAGAGACCTCTAGCTGGACACTCAGTTGATAACAGATTTCTAATGCCAGTCCAAGTCTTTTAAGCCTCAAGATTCGTTACATGGCGCGAGAAACTAGGTCATGCAGTAGACACAATGATGTTCGCTCAAGAGCCAGAAGGAATTGGAAGTGACGGAACAACAACCTGAGCAATGGACTAGCAGTCATTTTCACAAACACACGACGGCGTTTTACACTTTCAAGTGAGAACTGTGTAACAGTGAAGACCCATCATGTGTACGAATACAGTGTTCAAATTCGTAAATATAATCATTGACACTGTATCCAGAAAAGTCGTTTTTATTTCGCATGGACGTTGCGCGAATTTGTATACAAAGATCCATAGTCACGAATTGTCCGAGATATAGCAACAGAACCATTCAATTTATCGGAAATGCCTATATGTTAATTGTGAACATGTTCCCGATGTTCCAACCATTGATCACTAGTTTGTAGTTTGGGTTAAAATAGTTAATTGGAGCAATATGCAAGAAAACTGACGTCTGGCGACTAAAAAGCAACCATATGACTCTACAGGAAAGAATTCGTCGACACCCAACATTCAGACCCGTATTGACACCCAACATTCAGACCCGAGAATACGGAGGAATCTTGGACGTAGCCTTAGTATCTCAGCCGCGCTTTTATTGCAGATGTTCATGTGGAGACTATGAAGTATCAACACGGCCCCTAGCACCGGATTAAGCGGAATTAGATACGCTAGATCGGGAGCTGTGATGACAGATCAGCTCAAACAACATAGCGATCGACCATTGTTTATGAGAATTAAACGCCGTCAAGATGGTCCATTTTGTTTTAGGACTACACACACGCATACCTGCACACATAGCACCAATGCAATAATTATTGTAGAGAAGCCAGAGAAATAAAATAAATAGTAAGTCCGGTTGGTTAATTCAAATTGTTGATGCTAATAAATGAATAAAGCTTCAAAAAATAAATCACGACTTAATACTAGACATTTTTATTCGAACATACAGGAGAATAGGAGGAACAAACACGTGGCAAACCGAATTTTCCAATAACTAGCAGGTCAGTCAAACGTGATGCTCCAACTTTTGCTCATTTTGTTATCTTGAGCTATAAAACAGTTCGCTTAATAGGTCTCCACAAGAGACAGATGAAAATGGAGACCGGAAATATGTCTATATAAAATGAAACTAACCAGTGTTTGACATATTATTACCTTCAATAGAGGTTAACCAAACACGTATAGAACAAGTTCTATTTTACCACCAATGACGGTATTTACTTTACCGTTGCAGATAATATGCTAAGGTTATAGAAGTTGAACAATTGGCAAGGACAGGCAAGTATGCTTCGGTCAAATACAGGCCACAATTACCTATCAAATAACTTTATATTCATACTACTGGCACGTCATTCAATCGAAAAAAGTATAACTTTAAAATTTTCCAACCACATTACACGAGTTTTCACATAAATTAAGACACATAGATATTATGAAAAGGCCAGCCGTACGTGACAAGACTACACCTATAACTTACAAACATACATTTTAAAAATTATGCAGAAAGGGCTAGTTACCACATTATTCTAACACATGCAACATATCGACTTCGCTCTTTTAGTTATTTTCAGGACGCCTTTGTTAACCTAGCCTTGGGGTTGATCTACCATGCATGGAACATGTGAAAAATATTGAAGTGTTTAAAAGACAAATTCCCAATTATAATATCTGTGAATAATACCTCTGGTACACGTCCGTTTTCGAACCACTACAACATTAACGCTCGGTTAGCCGCAGCCTCGAGATCATTTAACATCAGTCAGCTACATGAGATCAACTCTCTCAAATAATTACTAACATTTCATTTCATTCCCTACCTTAGGATGTTCTAAAGGATGAAAACAGGATAACTATAACCACATTAAAGTTTTCCGCGGTTATACTTCTTGAAGAAGCAAGTCAACAAAAAAAACCCCATCATTCAGAACATAACAGGGAACAAACCTGACATTCAAGCTAAATGTCATCGGGTCTAAGCAATCAATACAAAAATGTCAGAATAAGCCCCTCGTGTCGTACTGGACTTGTCGCTAGAGTACAAAATATCCGAATAGACCGCTACATTAGGGGAACTCGTCGGCTACGTACAGTCACGTATACCGATGTATACCATAAACATGTCTGGACATATTCAGAACTCTATCCATAGCTACGACTAGAATTAACAATGCTCTCCTGTGATAAGTGCCATATTTCTGTATCACCGGGAATTCATAGGTATATTGACCTTTAAAATCATTGTCATGTAAAACTGAGTTTCGTCATCAACAATGAGTTTGTCATAGCGCTTGACATTTTTGGTCTGAAAAAGTCTTTCAGACCAAAATGAGGCACAACTATTGAGTTCTCTGAATATCTTTTTTGGCAAAAATTCCTCTCTACCATACACGATAGAGAGATAGGAATATCTTAAATCATTATTGCGATATGATCCATTGAAAAAGTGACGAATTGGTATCTGCAGTAAAGCTTAAATAAAATGCAAACATTTTACTGCACACACAAATCGAGTTGTACTGACCAGACTTGGCAATATTTTACATTTCTACTTTTCTATCCATTCTTTAATTTAAAAACAATAAATACGTTTTATGTAGCGAGGGACGAAAGATTCGCACCATAAAATCTAAATCAATCGCAAACTAATGGCTTATTTATTGTAGAACAATACAGAAAGAAAACATTACTGTTATCTAGCATACACTGGGTATATATGAAGAAACCTATATCGTATAAGTGTTATGTTATACTATATACGGTAAAGACTTATATGACCAATGTATACTACATACCGCCAGTGTTCCATTTCTTTATTTTTCTAAAATATATGATCAATAAACCATAAGTGTGCGAGTGCCTAAGTGTAAAATCGTTAACTCTCATATACATACACACACAGAATCGACGAACACCACCATATCACAGCAAAAATATATATACAAGAACCTCCGTGACGATAATTGATCTGGCATAATCAACTAGTCCATCATTTCACGAATTAAATCGAGTTGCTGTCATATAATACACATTTCTTTAATTGTGGATGAAATATTTGGACTCCGCTTGTGTTTGGACAGCGACGCTGAAATATTACTCTTTCTTGCCTGCAGCCCACGTAATCTGGGGAGCCCTCCTTGCCGCGCCATGAATGTAAACCGTTGGACAAGCCTTCGCACGATGGATACCGGATATAACACGGTCTGCAGTGAGCTCGTCTACACTGATTTGCATAGTATCCACCTGAACAAATAGAATGTAAAATTGAAATTTAGTCGAGAAATCTCGCAAGGGAGCCTGTCAAGGTAACGAACTATTTTTGAGCAGGAAGCTATGGCGATCAGCAAATCGGATCAGTAGTTACATGTACATTCTTTATAATTATAAGATTACTGGTTATAGGGAAATCTCTCAGCCAATCAGATTTCGTGTTACACGAAAGAAATATAGCCTACATGAACATGATGCAACAATACAGTCAGTCAAACATGGATTTGTATGCTTGAAATTGTCCACTCTGCAACAATGTTTGGGAAATATTCCTTACTATAAGCATTGCAACTGTTTATACGTTTAGAAAAAATGTAATCCCCTAGTGAATGTAAAGATGACAATGTCTATATACTGAGTTTCATATACTTACAGGGATCTTTTGGTTCGGATCTGGACCCGCAGTTTACACGTCTGTAATGCTCACATCTCCTGGATTCCGTATTGTATAGGTAAGGATAGCGACATTCCCTCAGTCTAGGTTCCCATGTTTCGTCAATACGACTTGCGACGCTGCAGTCATAATACTGTGCGCAGCTCTTGGGGTGGGGTATTTTCCCTGCATCACCTGGCCCGCATGGACTGGGAACGCCTGTATATCGTGAGAGAAAGAACGCCTGCGTTTAACGGAAGAAAGCATATCCTGCATTTTTACACCTGATTTTACAGCCTGGATTTAGTGAAAGGAATTACACGTGGTTGGGCTTACACAAAGTACACATGGGTCTAGTGAATACAAGTACACTGGGATTTGGCAGAAAATACACCATGATCCATTGGAATCACTGATGATTTTCCAATAATAGAGAAGAAAAGCAACTCCGAGTAGGGATGACAATTTCATTCTGTATATTTCGCTATTAATTATAGCATCTTCAGCAGTGAACAAAGTTACAAACAGCTCTATACACCCAGTGTATATACAAGGTATAATGTGATCTTAGCCAATACACATATATGAATAGGTGAGCCAGTAATGTCAGTCAGATTGGACAGATATTAAAATGTCATTTTCAGAAAATTGTTGCAGACATTAAATGTTAGGAGATAAGCAATATACAAATGTTGTGATTACAGGGGATACAATACACAATCTAATCGATGAAAACAATAAACAACAAAGTATGGCGATTACATTGAATATTTCTACATGTCACGAAGTTCAGATAAGGACTGTCATCTTAAGATAATATAGGTATACTTTTCTTGGCAATCCACATTAGAATTGATGGGAATCTACAAGTGTTGTAACTTGCACCAAGAAGAACAGCTTGGGTTAGATCACTTGTTTTCAGAGCACATAAGATTTGTGGCAGTCCTATTAACCTAATAAGGGAATTGTCTATCATTAGGAAATTTATGTCTTGGAATGGATTCTCCAGACACACCGCCAGAAAGTTAGTGGATAATTTAACAGACAAATACAGCTTGCCGAGAGTAGCTACCGGGCCTACCAATGATGAAAATATGCCCAAAATATGGATAAGACTACCTTACATTGGTCGGGACGGTGAAAGAATATTTCGACAATGCCTCAAGAAAATCAGAAAATATACTCTGGGGAGGGCGCGTTACATTGTTTTATGGGAGACAAAGAAAACAAATTTCTTTGTCAACAACAAGGACCCCACCCCAACAACATATAGAAGCTCTATTATATATAAATTTCCATGTCCAGGATGCGAATCAGAGTACATCGGCAAAACAGACAGATGTTTTATTGCACGCCTGAAAGAACATGCTTCTTCCAAATCCGAGGTGTTTAACCATGTAAGCCAGTGCGACAATTTTAGTTACATTCGTCAAATGTTTGATCTAGCAAATGGCTCTTTTGATGATGACTCGATCTCTTTGTTGTCTCTTATAGAATCAAGCACTAAAATTATTGATACAGCAGCTCACTGGTCTCAAGTGTTATTCAAAGAACCCTTAGCCATACGCCGGCACAAACCAATTTTAAACCAAGGTTTGAAAGCATCAAAGGATTTAAAATTATTTAGGTAATATCATTTATAGATTAACCATTTCCTTTTCATAAATTAGACTGTGTATCGTTTCATAATTGTATATTGCCATGCAAGTTACAACACTTGTAGATTCCCATCAATTCTAATGTGGATTGCCAAGAAAATTATACCTATATTATCTTAAGATGACAGTCCTTATCTGAACTTCATGACATGTAGAAATATTCAATGCAATCGCCATACTTTGTTGTTTATTGTTTTCATCGATTAGATTGTGTATTGTATCACCTGTAATCACAACATTTGTATATTGCTTATCTCCTAACATTTAATGTCTACAACAATTTTCTGAAAATGTCATTTTAATATCTGTCCAATCTGACTGACATTACTGGCTTACCTATTCATATATGTGTATTGGCTAAGATCACATTATACCTTGTATATATACTGCGCGTATAGAGCTGTTTGTAACTTTGTTCACTGCTGAAGATGCTATAATTAATAGCGAAATATACAGAATGAAATTGTCATCCCTACTCGGAGTTGCTTTTCTTCTCTAAACACCATGAATTACTGAGATAATTAGAACACATGGATTAATGAAATTTATTGGAGTAATAACATCATAGTTTAGTTGGAAAAAATTATCTGGGTTGAATTATAGTTAGTATACTTGGTAGTGATTGGAGGAACACCAAAAAGATGTAGGAACGCTAATTGCACTTAAACTGGAAAAGGACGCCGAAATTGAGTGAAGTAGCCTGTACATGCGTAATAAATCAAAGTACACTTGGATTTAGCGAAAGCAATTGCTAATTGCTAATTTCCTGTATCTTTAGATTGAAAGAAACACTATACTGTTAGAAGGTTGATAACTGGTCAAGATACCGAATGAAAATATTAAATTATAATCATACTTACATGTGTCGAACTCGGAGCCTTTTGGAACGCAAACGTAAATATCAGGGCGAAACGAAAAATTATCTGCGCAAACTATTTTCTCGGGGATGCCAGCTATGCAAATGTAGTATGTACTGCAATCATCCAAATCTGGGACCCATTCCACCTCTTCTCCGCAAGATTTGGCCGGAACCCCTATTGTAACGTGGAGAGACTGGAGGATGTAGACGATCACTATAGCTAGTGTACACTGATTCATCTTGACATGTATCTCAATTTTACAGCTGAAATGATTTTCTTCACTATACACTTGGACAGTGACAGTCGGATTTAAATTTAGAAATTCCTCGACCGCTATATATACTTTCGCAAAACAAAAGTAAGACCGCAACGAGAATAGACGAAAAAAATCATGTGGTAAATTTCATTTTCGCCCATTTAGTAAAGATTAAACCACAATTCACTGACGTGCAAAATTAAACTGAAGGAGGTAAACATTTGCACTCTTAAGGAGTCGTCGACGCGAAAAAAAAAATTGGCACGAGAGTAGAGGCTCAGCGGACGAACGACTAACTTTTGTGATACTGGGGAACACCTGTGAGTGTGAAGAAGAACACGTGACGTCATAGAAGTCTATAACCCGTTTTAAGGTCACCGCAAATTTACTTTGGCTTGTTTAACTTGTAATGGAGGAGTAAGCGTGTGGATGTTACATTTGTTTCCAAATCTAAGGCAAAATTCCTTATTAGGGATATATTTAGAGGGGCTTGGTGCCCATTTCTCGTGATTACCTCGCCCTTTATGTAGTGAGAATGTGAGAATATTAACTTTCCACGCTATGTTTACATATGTATCCGTTACGTACAGTGAATTCACGCAGAAGGACATCACTTGAACATAGCGTACAAAGAAGATAAGCTCGGTGTTGAAAAAGCCTTACTCTTCGGTTCATCGATACTCCCTATATAAATATGAACAAGGTGAAATCATTTTTACTGGAGTATCGGCAATTACGTAGAGACCTAGGTATGCAGGATTATCAATTATCGAAGGAATTTGTGTTTTCTCAAAATCGAGACTCTACATACATACCATGTAACGTTTTGAACCATACATGGAGATATAAAATCGGTACAAAATAATTTATCAATTATAGCAACACTACCCGAGTTGTGAACAAATGAGGATCAAATAATAAATAGAAGAAAACATATCTATCTACATAAGAATAAATATGTGATCGAATCTATATATATGCTAAGCTAATTAATATTTTCGGTTTGCTACTGCATCATAAATTCGTTTACCACCAATGACTTGTCAAGGTATGCAGTTACATGTATTTGTGAACTTACCTGTAGAGTTTGTGATTATGCACGCGCGAGCGATAGTACCATAGAAACCTCTGTTGATGGGAAGGTTGATGGGTCCACTGAGCGACCATATAGGTATTTCCGGTAATCACCCAAGGGAAGGTTTGTTAACCGCCACGGCTGAGACCTGTATCTATCATCTCCGAAGAAAAAACTGAGATAATTTATTAAACACTGTTTGTATGCTATAATCGGACATGTAGTGGGAGTGTTCATCCCTGTTCAAACTTCCGTCACTTCCGCAAAAACAGTAGCCAAGAATTTTGTCTTCCAGTTGGCATAATTCCTATATTTGTCGATATGTTAAATGCAGTCATATATGCATTTGCCTGTAGATACACTATTGCTATTTCTTGTAATATTATAGACTATCATACATCCATGCTGGTCAACTGAAGTACCCTATTGTCGTTTCACATAACGAATTCTGGCCGGGTGTGATTTTGTCTGTCCTATAATTAAGTAATTTAACGCTTAGTAAGAATATTCATACACAACGACACAATCGCCACAGTGTATTACACAATATTGTATAATACGCTACATGCCATAGTAAAATGCAATTCCACGTTCACACGCTATTGAAATTTATTATAATATTATAGACAGCCAAAAAGCATATAGCGGTCTATAAAATATCGTCGCTTCACCTAATGTTAAACACATCATTGCCAATGCATTACAATATCACTAAAATTTTAAAAAAACGTCTCTGTTTGTTTGTGCCAACAATATACCACAGCTTTAGCTGAAACTTCGTCATGATAGTATTGGGGTTTATGAGTGTGACTTAAGAGAAGAAAAAACAACCAAGTTGTGCACCTTGCATCCATTAAGCGCCGGATTTATTTTGCGTGGAGAACCTTGAAATTTCACTAACATAGCTATGAGATTCTGGAATATAATACAAAGTATAAAAAGGTCATTGAACGTTCAATGCGGATCGGGAACAACATATATGTTAAATGTTATAGCCTGTTATATGTTATAGCTGCGGGGTCATGGGGCTTATCAAAAAGGGCCCCCAGTGCCCAATGCGAGACGGGAACTGAGTGACACTTACAGTCAAGATAAATGTACCTATGTAATTGGAGACTTGAGACAGAAAAAATCGGAAATTTCCCTCCCACTGAGACCAGGATCATTATATAAACATTATATAAACATTAATATAACATGCATATCTATCAATAGCCACTGAAATGGGCTTCGTATGGTTTCATAGATTGATTTTTCAGGAGAGAGGGCAGGGAGTCTGGTGGATATAATTAAAGCCGACTGGGTGGCATGTCCATGTACTCACAAAACTGAACATATATATATATATACCGTATACGGGAATATTCGTGGAGAGAACCTGGCTTGGTCACAGTTTTGTTCTGATTTTCTGCCAGTCATGTCATTCAGTAAGAACGTATAGACGTTATATTTACTTCTGCATACAGAATAAATACAAGGAAAATGATTAACAGGGACATAAGCCTAGACGTATATAAATGTTACAAATTACGCTTCCTCAACTTAGGCATGCGGCTGAAACCGATTGAGTGTAAAATATGTCATTATGTCCACGGTTTCCTGTTGCTTAAATGCTTTTTTGCTGAGAAGCAACAGAAACTTGGTAGTGTAATGTCTGGCACTGTAATATCACTTGTCTTTATTGCACTATGTAAGCGTTCTGTCCGTGTCTTGTGTGCTGTCATCAGTGTTATATCGGTTGGATGGAGGGTGTCTGATTCCTTGCTGCTTCAAAGATTTGTTTTTTGAAGTGGCAGTAACGCAACTTGGCTGGGTCGTGCTTAGTTGGTTTGTCGCGATATGACGGAAATAATGTGAAAGCGACGTTTAATCCTATTCACTCACTCACCCCCCAAAACCTTCCTATTTCTAGTCTGTGGGTTTTTCCTCATCAAATTAAGCGCAACATTAAAATGGCAGCATTCCACGAAATCTGTAATCAAAGTGTAATTCCGTCACATAATTCAAAATCTCGGTGGTTATATCATTGCTGAACAATTTTGTCCATGTTTTTGACCAGCCATTCTCTCTCTTTCACATTAAATCGATTATACGTACATTGCCAGGCACATGCCAACATAATTCATATGTTTGGGTCTGTCCTCGGAATTTTTTAGACCAGATAAAATTGAAACTTGTAAAATAGGAAAAATGGCAACTCATTAAAACATGGACCAAATGGTAATTCTGTCAGGTTCACTTCAGCACAGATTTGCGTATATAGAGTTGACATGTCTAAAGAGCTGAGTGATAAAAACTTTATATCAACTCAAGGGTTTAGATGGTTCCGAGCGCATGCTCACATTTGCTCTCTTCCCTCGTCCGAAGGACGGGTTGTACGGTAATATTGTCAATCTAATACAATAGGTAACAAGAGACAATTGTCCCTCAATACAATTCATATCTGACTACAATTTTATTAACGATCTCTGATGATTTGTTTGATTGTCCAGCTGTAGGACCAAAGTTTGGTCAAAAAGTCATGAAATGTCTTCAGCAAAGTATTAGATCAGTGACGTGAACTAAATAGCAAAATAAAATCAAAAGGGCTTGGCCTGAATTGTGTTTGAGTGGGCTGGCCTTGAAACTTTACCAGGATAGCTATCGGATTAGGGAATATGACTTACAACTATACAAATCGAAAAGGGTAGTTTACGACTGGACAAATGTACATGTATTCACTGTAAATGAGTTTACCGCCATGAAAATATAGGATTGTATTGGAGGCGGTTCCAAAAAGGACGGGGAAGATTTGGAGTAAACAATAACACAAAACGCCCACTATGGGACGGGAATACGAAGTTTGTCAGATCGATACTCGGCCACAGACGAAATTTCACTCAGGAAAGGTGTGCGATCAACGGGGGATGGGGAGTGGGGTGGGGTGGGGGGAGAATGAAACAAAAGTCAAAAGGGGCATGGAATGCGCATTGGAGTCAAGAGATTTCCTTGGTCGTAAGGTCAGAATGGGTTTCGTTATGCACTCAAATGAGATGATTTATAACCGAGCTGGGCATTCAACACTGATGAACCGGGAATTTGTAACATAGGCATATCTATCTGTCGGCATTGAAAGTTGTCCGAGGCAGGTCCCATAGGGTAGGTGGTCGAAGAAGGTAAATCCCCGCATGAAAGATACATTTTACCCTAATAAGTATAATGTCACAGAAAAGTATATACAGGTAATTCTCAAGCTCGCAGATTCGCCATTTCATCTACTCATTCTATAGTCCGTGTATTGTTAAATGAAAATGTTCTAGATGTCCATTATAACTGACATTATCTTTTCCCGTTGTTCGTCGTTTGATGGCCGGTCGAACTCGAAATATCAATCCAAGGGCCAGCACATTCTTCCTAATAATCCAGCTTGTTATTTATCAATTTTCTTCCATTATTCCACAGCTGCAGTTGTTGTTTTGTGAACATGGACGCATATACAAGATTACCTCTGGGTCTGTGTTGCTTAAAATTGGCTGAACAGATAATATCAGAGTTGTAACGAGCAACGAATGTCAAGCGCGCAAGACTGTTAGTTATCAACTGTATCACATCGATATCGAATTGTGTTCAACGGAGGATATGACGCCAATATTGAACTCGAGCAAATATACCGAAGTAATGGATGAATACAACGCTGATATTCGCCACCTAAAGATGTTCGACAAATACGCTGCTCTATGACCGGATGTCATTATGGCAGAACATTCACCATAAGCTGTAGAACACGTGAAGATGGGATGGAAGAACTTTGTAACGGGAATTGTAAAGATCCCGACCTACGTCAATCGCGGCCATCATTTATCCAAGGAAAAATGACTATTGTATGAACTAGCATGTTTCGAGTTTCATCTACAGAGAACCCACCTGGCCATTTTCCAGCCGTTATCCATTTGGGTTAGAGAATACTGGCCACTGTTACGAATTTAACCGTTTTATTTATGCGGGAAATACCTCTTTTCTTGAGAAAAGTTTTGTGGTTATTAAATAAATCTATATTTATTCTCGGGCAGCTTGCACTTGGGCGCTCGTACCTTGGGATTACGTTATTTCGGGTATAGACGCAGGAATTATGTATATGGTAGACGGCTGACTGGTGAATATCAGCCCCACAGTCCAAATTTGTTCTTCGACAGGTCAAGCATCGCCAACATTGACCTCTGATACTAATGCAAATACGGAAGTCGAGCTTTCTGTAACTGTCAGTACAGACCGGTTAATATCCTTAATATTTGAACTTGTAATTATTAGCTATATTAGATTACTTATTCATTATTTCTGAAGCGACAAGTTTTCTAAAAAACAAGAGCTTAGAATGATTTTTCTTTATCCCACAGGGGAAGAGAAATGCATCGTCATATCTGATTGACTTGACTAAACCATTCCCGAAGTCAACAAAACTACTGTATGCTTTATGTACTAGGGACGCAGGAATAATGGATAAGGCAAGCGTCAAATGAGGAATACGAGGCTCAAACTAGAAGCGTAAAAGATTGGAATAATAAATTCTATAGTTCTACCACCGTTATATTTGGAAATGTCCACAAACCTTTAATCTTTTCGAAATGACCGCCAATCTTCGTCATAAATTTTGAAGAAGTGAAACTGTGGCTTGGCGCACATTTTCTGGAGGGATCGAGGGTATACATATGCGATACATATCGCATACTGATAGCAACATACGAGCGTAGCGTGTAAGATCTATGACGTTACATTTCGTAACTTGTGTCTAATTCCGCTTAACCCGGGGCGCATCACTGAAAACTGTTGACCATTTCTCTATTGCAGGAAACTATCCTATGTTTATGTATACTATGATTATGTTTTTGGATTTGGTGCTAATACTGTTATATGGAATATGGAAAAGGTCTTTGGAATATGGACGCAGATATTCTTTAATGGATGACGGCTGAATTATGAATGACGGACCAGACGCTTGTAATTGACAATGTGCTCATCAATGCGACGCCTTACATTTTTCATTAGTATTCCGAAGAGACTGTTATTCATCAGTTTAAATACTGCGTGTTAAAGTTTATATAGAGCTGGAGTCATGGAGATTGTGAAATGGAATTTAAAAGTAACATTAAATTATGATAGTTCAGCACATAATTAGTTTTGCTGTGAACGTTAGTATCAAGCGACACAGCTCACCAATTACCATTATACGAGTTGTCAGAGCATTTCCGTCATAGCTCTCTAGATTTTTATCTAAAACCGCTTATGCCGGTGCTAGGAGCCGTGTGGTCGTGTGGTCCAAGTTGCAACATGAACGGATACAATAAAAGCGTACCTGAGATACAACACATATCATGAATCGTTAGATTCTTGGCATGTGCTTTAGAATAGGTTAACCAGAAGACTTTACTGTGAAATAGTAGACCTATTCCATGTTCCATATAACAGTATTAGCACCAAATTCGAAAAGACGATCATAGTGTACATGAGCACAAACTAGTTTCCTGCAAGAGAGAAGCGGTCAACAGTTTTCAGTGATGCCGACAAGACATCATGATGTTCCAAAAATATCAAATCCGTATCGCTGATCACTATTCTTATGATCCATATGATATTCGTTGTAAATTCGTCATCTTGAGAATGATGTATCTCAGTCACGCTTTGATTGTGGCTGTTCATATGAATATCATGAGGATCTTGAACTACATAGGTTCATACGGCCCCTAGCCCCGGGTTAAGCGGAATTAGACACAAGTTACGAAATGTAACGTCATAGATCTTGCACGCTACGCTCGTATTTTGCTATCAGCCACAGACGAAATTTCAGTCAGGAAAGGTGTGCGATCAACGAGGGGGGAGAATGAAACAAAAGTCAAAAGGGGCATGGAATGCGCATTGGAGTCAAGAGATTTCCTTGGTCGTAAGGTCAGAATGGATTTCGTTATGCACTCAAATAAAGTGATTTATAACCGAGCTGGGCATTGAACACTGATGAACCGGGAATTTGTAACATAGGCATATCTATCTGTCGGCATTGAAAGTTGTCCGAGGCAGGTCCCATAGGGTAGGTGGTCGAAGAAGGTAAATCCCCGCATGAAAGATACATTTTACCCTAGTAAGTATAATGTCACAGAAAAGTATATACAGGTAATTCTCAAGCTCGCAGATTCGCCATTTCATCTACTCATTCTATAGTCCGTGTATTGTTAAATGAAAATGTTCTAGATGTCCATTATAACTGACATTATCTTTTCCCGTTGTTCGTCGTTTGATGGCCGGTCGAATTCGAAATATCAATCCAAGGGCCAGCACATTCTTCCTAATAATCCAGCTTGTTATTTATAAATTTTCTTCCATTATTCCACAGCTGCAGTTGTTGTTTTGTGAACATGGACGCATATACAAGATTACCTCTGGGTCTGTGTTGCTTACAATTGGCTGAACAGATAATATCAGAGTTGTAACGAGCAACGAATGTCAAGCGCGCAAGACTGTTAGTTATCAACTGTATCACATCGATATCGAATTGTGTTCAACGGAGGATATGACGCCAATATTGAACCCGAGCAAATATACCGAAGTAATGGATGAATACAACGCTGATATTCGCCACCTAAAGATGTTCGACAAATACGCTGCTCTATGACCGGATGTCATTATGGCAGAACATTCACCATAAGCTGTAGAACACGTGAAGATGGGATGGAAGAACTTTGTAACGGGAATTGTAAAGATCCCGACCTAGGTCAATCGCGGCCATCATTTATCCAAGGAAAAATGCCCCTTGTATGAACTAGCATGTTTTGAGTTTCATCTACAGAGAACCCACATGGCCATTTTCCAGCCGTTATCCATTTGGGTTAGAGAATACTGGCCACTGTTACGAATTTAACCGCTTTATTTATGCGGGAAATATGAGTGGTTGAAAAAAAATACCTCTTTTCTTGAGAAAAGTTTTGTGGTTATTAAATAAATCTATATTTATTCTCGGGCAGCTTGCACTTCGGCGCTCGTACCTTGGGATTACGTTATTTCGGGTATAGACGCAGAAATTACGTATATGGTAGACGGCTGACTGGTGAATATCAGCCCCATAGTCCAAATTTGTTCTTCGACAGGTCAAGCATCGCCAACATTGACCTCTGATACTAATGCAAATACGGAAGTCGAGCTTTCTGTAACTGTCAGTACAGACCGGTTAATATCCTTAATATTTGAACTTGTAATTATTAGCTATATTAGATTACTTATTCATTATTTCTGAAGTTTTCTAAAAAACAAGAGCTTAGAATGATTTTTCTTTATCCCACAGGGGAAGAGAAATGCATCGTCATATCTGATTGACTTGACTAAACCATTCCTGAAGTCAACAAAACTACAGTATGCTTTATGTACTAGGGACGCAGGAATAATGGATATGGCAAGCGTCAAATGAGGAGTACGAGGCTCAAACTAGAAGCGTAAAAGATTGGAATAATAAATTCTATAGTTCTACCACCGTTATATTTGGAAATGTCCACAAACCTTTAATCTTTTCGAAATGACCGCCAATCTTCGTCATAAATTTTGAAGAAGTGAAACTGTGGCTTGGCGCACATTTTCTGGAGGGATCGAGGGTATACATATGCGATACATATCGCATACTGATAGCAACATACGAGCGTAGCGTGCAAGATCTATGACGTTACATTTCGTAACTTGTGTCTAATTCCGCTTAACCCGGGGCTAGGGGCCGTATGAACCCATGTAGTTCAAGATCCTCATGGTATTCATATGAACAGCCACAATCAAAGCGTGACTGAGATACATCATTCTCTAGATGACGAATTTACAACGAATATCATATGGATCATAAGAATAGTGATCAGCGATACGGCTTTGATATTTTTGGAACATGATGATGTCTTGTCGGCATCACTGAAAACTGTTGACCACTTCTCTATTGCAGGAAACTAGCCTATGTTTATGTATACTATGATTATGTTTTTGAATTTGGTGCTAATACTGTTATATGGAATATGGAAAAGGTCTTTGGAATATGGACGCAGATATTCTTTAATGGATGACGGCTGAATTATGAATGACGGACCAGACGCTTGCGTGTTAAAGTTTATATAGAGCTGGAGTCATGGAGATTGTGAAATGATTTAAAAGTAACATTAAATTATGATAGTTCAGCACATAATTAGTTTTGCTGTGAACGTTAGTATCAAGCGACACAGCTCACCAATTACCATTATACGAGTTGTCAGAGCATTTCCGTCATAGCTCTCTAGATTTTTATCTAACACCGCTGATGCCGGTGCTAGGAGCCGTGTGGTCGTGTGGTCCAAGTTGCAACATGAACGGATACAATAAAAGCGTACCTGAGATACAACACATATCATGAATCGTTAGATTCTTGGCATGTGCTTTAGAATAGGTTAACCAGAAGACTTTACTGTGAAATAGTAGACCTATTCCATGTTCCATATAACAGTATTAGCACCAAATTCGAAAAGACGATCATAGTGTACATGAACACAAACTAGTTTCCTGCAAGAGAGAAGCGGTCAACAGTTTTCAGTGATGCCGACAAGACATCATGATGTTCCAAAAATATCAAATCCGTATCGCTGATCACTATTCTTATGATCCATATGATATTCGTTGTAAATTCGTCATCTTGAGAATGATGTATCTCAGTCACGCTTTGATTGTGGCTGTTCATATGAATATCATGAGGATCTTGAACTACATGGGTTCACACGGCCCCTAGCCCCGGGTTAAGCGGAATTAGACACAAGTTACGAAATGTAACGTCATAGATCTTGCACGCTACGCTCGTAGTTTGCTATCAGCCACAGGCGAAATTTCAGTCAGGAAAGGTGTGCGATCAACGGGGGGGGGGGGGGGGGGAGAATGAAACAAAAGTCAAAAGGGGCATGGAATGCGCATTGGAGTCAAGAGATTTCCTTGGTCGTAAGGTCAGAATGGATTTCGTTATGCACTCAAATAAGGTGATTTATAACCGAGCTGGGCATTCAACACTGATGAACCGGGAATTTGTAACATAGGCATATCTATCTGTCGGCATTGAAAGTTGTCCGAGGCAGGTCCCATAGGGTAGATGAACGAAGAAGGTAAATCCCCGCATGAAAGATACATTTTACCCTAGTAAGTATAATGTCACAGAAAAGTATATACAGGTAATTCTCAAGCTCGCAGATTCGCCATTTCATCTACTCATTCTATAGTCCGTGTATTGTTAAATGAAAATGTTCTAGATGTCCATTATAACTGACATTATCTTTTCCCGTTGTTCGTCGTTTGATGGCCGGTCGAACTCGAAATATCAATCCAAGGGCCAGCACATTCTTCCTAATAATCCAGCTTGTTATTTATAAATTTTCTTCCATTATTCCACAGCTGCAGTTGTTGTTTTGTGAACATGGACGCATATACAAGATTACCTCTGGGTCTGTGTTGCTTACAATTGGCTGAACAGATAATATCAGAGTTGTAACGAGCAACGAATGTCAAGCACGCAAGAGTGTTAGTTATCAACTGTATCACATCGATATCGAATTGTGTTCAACGGAGGATATGACGCCAATATTGAACCCGAGCAAATATACCGAAGGAATGGATGAATACAACGCTGATATGGATGAATACAACGCTGATATTCGCCACCTAAAGATGTTCGACAAATACGCTGCTCTATGACCGGATGTCATTATGGCAGAACATTCACCATAAGCTGTAGAACACGTGAAGATGGGATGGAAGAACTTTGTAACGGGAATTGTAAAGATCCCGACCTACGTCAATCGCGGCCATCATTTATCCAAGGAAAAATGACTATTGTATGAACTAGCATGTTTCGAGTTTCATCTACAGAGAACCCACATGGCCATTTTCCAGCCGTTATCCATTTGGGTTAGAGAATACTGGCCACTGTTACGAATTTAACCGCTTTATTTATGCGGAAAATATGAGTGGTTGAAAAAAAATACCTCTTTTCTTGAGAAAAGTTTTGTGGTTATTAAATAAATCTATATTTATTCTCGGGCAGCTTGCACTTGGGCGCTCGTACCTTGGGATTACGTTATTTCGGGTATAGACGCAGAAATTATGTATATGGTAGACGGCTGACTGGTGAATATCAGCCTCACAGTCCAAATTTGTTCTTCGACAGGTCAAGCATTGCCAACATTGACCTCTGATACTAATGCAAATACGGAAGTCGAGCTTTCTGTAACTGTCAGTACAGACCGGTTAATATCCTTAATATTTGAACTTGTAATTATTAGCTATATTAGATTACTTATTCATTATTTCTGAAGTTTTCTAAAAAACAAGAGCTTAGAATGATTTTTCTTTACCCCACAGGGGAAGAGAAATGCATCGTCATATCTGATTGACTTGACTAAACCATTCCCGAAGTCAACAAAACTACAGTATGCTTTATGTACTAGGGACGCAGGAATAATGGATACGGTAAGCGTCAAATGAGGAGTACGAGGCTCAAACTAGAAGCGTAAAAGATTGGAATAATAAATTCTATAGTTCTACCACCGTTATATTTGGAAATGTCCACAAACCTTTAATCTTTTCGAAATGACCGCCAATCTTCGTCATAAATTTTGAAGAAGTGAAACTGTGGCTTGGCGCACATTTTCTGGAGGGATCGAGGGTATACATATGCGATACATATCGCATACTGATAGCAACATACGAGCGTAGCGTGCAAGATCTATGACGTTACATTTCGTAACTTGTGTCTAATTCCGCTTAACCCGGGGCTAGGGGCCGTATGAACCCATGTAGTTCAAGATCCTCATGGTATTCATATGAACAGCTACAATCAAAGCGTGACTGAGATACATCATTCTCTAGATGACGAATTTATAACGAATATCATATGGATCATAAGAATAGTGATCAGCGATACGGATATGATATTTTTGGAACATGATGATGTCTTGTCGGCATCACTGAAAACTGTTGACCGCTTCTCTATTGCAGGAAACTATCCTATGTTTATGTATACTATGATTATGTTTTTGAATTTGGTGCTAATACTGTTATATGGAATATGGAAAAGGTCTTTGGACTATGGACGCAGATATTCTTTAATGGATGACGGCTGAATTATGAATGACGGACCAGACGCTTGTAATTGACAATGTGCTCATCAATGCGACGCCTTACATTTTTCATTAGTATTCCGAAGAGACTGTTATTCATCAGTTTAAATACTGCGTGTTAAAGTTTATATAGAGCTGGAGTCATGGAGATTGTGAAATGGAATTTAAAAGTAACATTAAATTATGATAGTTCAGCACATAATTAGTTTTGCTGTGAACGTTAGTATCAAGCGACACAGCTCACCAATTACCATTATACGAGTTGTCAGAGCATTTCCGTCATAGCTCTCTAGATTTTTATCTAAAACCGCTTATGCCGGTGCTAGGAGCCGTGTGGTCGTGTGGTCCAAGTTGCAACATGAACGGATACAATAAAAGCGTACCTGAGATACAACACATATCATGAATCGTTAGATTCTTGGTATGTGCTTTAGAATAGGTTAACCAGAAGACTTTACTGTGAAATAGTAGACCTATTCCATGTTCCATATAACAGTATTAGCACCAAATTCAAAAAGACGATCATAGTGTACATGAACATAAACTAGTTTCCTGCAAGACAGAACCGGTCAATAGTTTTCAGTGATGCCGACAAGACATCATGATGTTCCAAAAATATCAAATCCGTACCGCTGATCAGTATTCTTATTCCATAATATTCGTTGTAAAGTCGTCATCTAGAGAATGGTGTATCTCAGTCAAGCTTTGATTGTCACTGTTCATATGAGCACCATGAGGATTTTGAAGTACATGGGTTCATACGGCCCCTAGCTCCGGGATGAGCGGAATTAGACACAAGTAACGAAATGTAACGCCATAGATCTTGCACGGTACGCTCGTATTTGGCTATCAGCATTCGATATGTATCGCCAAAATTTGAGAAACTTTGAGTGGAAGCGCTTTGTGGTATAGCCCTGTTTTATAAGTTTCGGCAACAATGTTTTGTGACGTTGATTAAAATCGTCACATTTAACACAGGATCTAGCAAATGCTACTAAGCGAGATATGTATACGCCATATGCAGGTCCCACTGGAATATTATTGTCCAGAAAGGGATAGTTTACGATGTCGAAATTGTAATCATCTCTTTTGTCATAAAGTCGACGAGAGAGAATGCCCGCTTCATTTTTATAGAGATAGAGATGTAAATATGATGTGCCTGTAGGGCCATCTGTAGTTTCCTTCAAATCCAGTGAAGGTGGATATATATCCTTCACTGCGTCATTTATATAGCGATTATCCACAGCGAGAAGATCGTCTATATAGCGTTTGGTGAATGAGAAGGGACGGGCTTTGAATGGATCGGTTTTTGAAAGCGCCTGCATATAGTCATGTTCATAAGAGAACAGATACAGGTCAGCCAACAGGAGAGCACAATTAGTACCCATTGGATTACCTATATGCTGTTGATATATTGTGTTGCCAAATTTCGCATAGATATTTTTAATAAGAATTTCAAGCAACTCTATCAAAAAAGAAACATCACATGAATGATATCTCTTTTATGTAGTAGAGCTAAAGAATGCTTTATGGCTTACGACATTAATATATCTACGATCAGTTTTCTTGAACACAGGTACTATTAATGAACTTAGACGGCCAATGAGATCTTGATGAGGGATTATAGTATAGAGTCGAGAAATCCCATGTGGATACACGTCTGTAGGGTATGTGACCGTTACCATCAAATTCTCCCGTAAGACATTTTGAGTTATTCAATATCCACATACATTCAAAGCCAGAAGTTTTTAGAAATAGTGACGCAATGTCTTTCCCAAAATGCTTTCACCTCTTGAAGGGCTCTCGTCAACAGGGTTGAAAGAAGCTTGGTGGTGCAGCATCTAGAACCAGCTATGAATCTAGCTTTGTATGGTGATTTATGCATTTTGAGGGTCCAGTATACTTTTGGTATGTCGTTATGATTGGTTGGAAGACAAATACCTCTTTCCATGAGAAACGTTTTGTGATTGCTAAATAAATCTTTCAGAGTAAATACAGTTTGGGAGTAAGTAGACGTATTTGATGGTAAATATTTACATATAAATAATATATTATTTGGAGCTCTGTCTGCTGGGACTATGACGAATTTACTCTGGAGATTTGCTAGAACTTCTTGCGAATTGAGGTTTCTTAGTACTTGTTTTGCTTGGGGAAGGGTATTTCTGTTAATATGGAGAGTAGTATAGTTGACCCTATACCCCCAAATGACCTCTATGTGACCTGATCACGTGACATGACGTCATCATTTGGTGCCAGCCGTTTTTGAGAAATCATGTATGTAGAAATACATGTATATTCTTTGATGTTAAAAAGAAAGGTGTGTATTGCCCCAATACATGTATACTGTGTTAAAGGTAATACATGTACTTTAAAAGGGTTACAATGGAGGGTTATTTATGCATGGATGAATGCTTTTCAACAATGAATGGCCTTGAAATAGTTGAATAACGCTTAACATAGGCTCACACAAGGGAGAGATACATGTATACGGTGTGTGTGTGAAGCTATGTGTTTAATTCACAATTCCCTCCCCCCTTCACATATGATAAAAAGGTAAAACGGTGTGTTTATAATTCTATTTTTAAAATATATTAAGTTAAATATAGTGGGTTTTGTATGTTTAAAAAGATCAAATGTATACTTCTAATTTGCAGGGATTTTTCCTAA
Organism: Hanleya hanleyi; assembly: GCA_036873755.1. Taxonomy (NCBI): domain Eukaryota; kingdom Metazoa; phylum Mollusca; class Polyplacophora; order Lepidopleurida; family Hanleyidae; genus Hanleya; species Hanleya hanleyi. Next base: position 1,265 of record JAVTVY010007448.1, on the reverse strand, counting down.
TGTATACTATTGGTCATGTGGGTGTTTCTGGTGTTATAAATTGGTTTGTGCTCGAAATTACAAGCGTCTGCTCCGTCATTCATAATTCTGCCGTTGTCCAATAAATAATATCCGCGTCCATAATCCAAAGATCTATTCCATATTCCCATATAACAGTATTAGCACCAAATTCAAAAAGACAATAATAGTATACATAAACATAGGCTTGTTTCCTGCAGGAGAGAAGCGGTCATCAGTTTTCAATGATGCCGGCTAAAGTTAGAAGTTCCTCCTTCGAAGATCTGGTTGGGACTGTACTCTGAAATACGTCAGCTACTTAGATGTCTCCATTTACAGTTTCAATATTACAATATTTCAGGTATTTTGGAATTACACCATCTTGACATGGCAGTGTGGCTGACGTCACAGGAGCTACGAAGTAGAGTAGACATTAGAACTCCGACGCGCACTGAGCTCTTGGAAATCCTCCGCCCCAAGTTGAAATCCTGCCTGTATTAAGATGGGAACAGCCCAAGTCAGAATCATCGGTGATTTTCATCAAAAATCACCTTCATCAAAGTAGGTCAGGTCAGAACTTGCTGGTAACAGTCTCCTAATACACCTTCATGTAAAAAAAATAATCAGGGTTCTAATGTCATCGGTTATCCTTATTTTGTCGACGAAAGGATTCGAATGGACTCGCTGACTAGCCTATACTTCGTAGGAATATATCGGCTTTTATATTACCTACTTTTTGTTCGTCGAAGTTTGCACTGGTATTCAGAACATTTGTAAAGTTACCGATACATTGATCACGTTTGCTATGAACAGTTCACTGATACACGTAAACCTGAAGACAAGCAAATTGGAAGATCAGTAACACGGCTAGTATTTCCATGTTACCACAATGTTCTGGGAGCAACGACGGTTGAGTACGACCACTGGTTTGGAACGGTGTGACAATATAAACGCATTGCCCCTTACAATCCTTACAGCCGGTTCTGTGGAATCATAGACCCGTATGTTGAAATACATGTATAGTCTTCCAATACATGTATGTTATGTTAAACACACTACATGTAACAGTATTCCATGTATATAACAAAGAAGTGGATGGTTACAATGGAAGGTGATTTGGGGAGGGATGAATGGCATTTAAAGAATAGATGGCCTTGAAAGTAGATGAATAATGTCTAACAGGTTCACACAAGGGAGAGATACATGTATATGATGTGTGTGTGTGCGAAGCTATGTATCAAGTTTAACCCGGATACCCCCCCCCCCCC
>JAVTVY010007447.1:0-45023 GCA_036873755.1 Hanleya hanleyi | reverse complement strand
ACGACTCGGGCAATGGGTGGGGTGATCATGCTGTCGGCGTGTTGAAGGGGCTTCCTGACGAAGTGCGTTTTGCCGGAGCCCGTCGGTCCTGCGATGACGCAAGTGAAGGGATGCTGCCACCGAGGGTCCATGGTTCGAGCTGTATGCGCTGTCGTGGTAACCCGCTCTTGTAAATTTGGTACGAGTGAACTGGAGTGGTGATGGTGGGTACAACATCGGTCGTCGTTGTCTGTTCACTGTGAGGGATGAAATCCCGTGGGTTTTCAGACGCAGTGGGTGTTCTTGGTGTAGGAGTGGACTGTATACTTGGTGTGGAGCTCGATGTGGCTTGTACACGGGGTGTGGTGGGGCTCGATACGGGGTTGACTGGTGCTATCTGTAGACTGATTTGTCTGGTGGCTGGTGTTCTCAGTTGGTTAAGTAGCGTGCTGACATAGGCTACGTCGTAAAACACACCTCCGTACAACACACTCAGCAGGGTTAGTACTATCACCACAAAACCCACTTGCGCTTTGCGCGTTTTGGGAGACGCTGTGTTCAGAGGCAGCTGCTATTTGTCCATAGCACTGTGGTCGAACGTGGAATGAAGGATGACGGCAGTGGTGTCTGGCTTTATAGTCGTTTCACCTGATTGGCAGCGACCCAGGAATTGAAGGAACTGGGCCAGCCTTGCCATTTGACGAAATGAAACAGTTTGCCACGTCGACGTTCCGTTTCAAAATCTGCTCCACCGTGTAGTAGTCTTGCTGTGTTTTTACGACAGGCTGTAATTCCGTCTCGTAAAACGTCCCTAGCAACGGTTCCCCTTGAAGATCTTCCAGTTCATAGAGTCGCTGCTGTCGGGGTAAGCGCCGTTTAATCAGGAAGTGCTCATCGCTCCAGTTGGGCAAGTAACTTTTCTCAAATTGACCTTTGACTTTACTGATCCGTACAGGGTCCCCACCCTGTACACCACATTCGTCGTTCGCTGCGATTGCCTGGGGTACAAGACACGCCGGACTTGGGCTTCATTGCGTTGGGTCACGGTAATGGGGGCTCTCTCTATACTCCGGTGATAGGCTGGATTGTAGCCACTCACAAGTTTCGGGAGAACATCGATGTACCGCCTTGTATTCTTATAGGTGAAATATTTATACATGCAGCCTTTGAATGTCCTGTTGAACCTTTCCACCACGGAAGCCTTCCGTGGTTCACAACTAAACCCCAAGGGAAACCTGTGTAACAAATTTGAGAAAGATCCATGTAGTACTTCCTGAAAAATGACGATAACAATATTTCATGGGGAAATCCAAGATGGCTGCCTGGTGGCATTATTGGATTTTCGAACGGACTAGAAAAGGCATCCTGCACAACTAGACCCCAAGGGGAACCTGTGTACCAAACTTGAGAAAGATCCATGTAGTACTTCCTGAGAATTCACGATACAAAAGTTTCATGGGGAAATCCAAGATGGCTGCCTGGTGGCCATATTGGATTTTTTAATCGGACCAAAAGGGGTATCTTGCACAACTAGACCGCAAGGGGAACCTGTGTACCTAATTTGAGAAAGATCCATGCAGTAGTTCCTGAGCAATCGCGATAACAATGGTTCATGGCGAAATCCAAGATGGCCGCCTTGTGGCCATATTGGATTTTCGAATCGGACCAAAAAAGATTTCTTGCACAACTAGACCCAGAGGAATCTGTGTACCAAATTTGAGAAAGATCCATGCAGTATTTCCCGAGAAATCGCGAATTGTTTACGGACGGACGGACCACGGACCACCGACGAAAAGTGATTTGAACAGCCCACCAATCTGGTGATGGTGAGTTAAAAAATATCCGCGTCCATAATCCAAAGACCTATTCTATATTCCATATAACAGTATTAGCACCAAATTCAAAAAGACAATCATAGTATACATAAACATAGGCTAGTTTCCTACAAGAGAGAAGCGGTCAACAGTTTTCAATGATGCCAACAATACATCATGATGTTCCAAAAATATTAAATCCGTATCTCCGATCAGTTTTCTTAATCCATAATAAGCGTTGTAAAGTCGTCATCTAGAGAATGATGTATCTCAGTCACGCTTTGATTGTGACTGTTCATATGAGCACCATGAGGATCTTGAAGTACATGGGTTCATAAGGCCCCTATCCCAAGGTTAAGCGGTATTAGACACAAGTTACGAAACGTAACGCCATAGATCTTGCACGCTACGCTTGTATTTTGCTATCAGCATGCGATATGTATCGCCAAATTTGAGAAACTTTGAGTGGAGGCGCTCGGTGGAATAGCCCTGTTTTATAAGTTCCTGCAACAATGTTTTGTAACGTTGAGATACTTCATAGTCTCCACATGAACAGCTGCAATAAAAGCGCGGCTGAGGTACAAAGGCTACGTCCGAAAATCCGCCGTATTTTCGGGTCTGAATTTTAGGTGCCGGAGGATGCTTTCCTGTAGAGTCATATGGTTGCTTTTTAGTCGCCAGACGTCGTCAATTTTCCCACCTCTTGCATATCGCTCCAATTCTGGTGGTAATTTGAACTTACCCCAGATACTGATGTGATTACTGAGCTCACCAAAGATGATGCTAAAAATGAAATACCCTCAGTAGATGAAGGAGGTGAAGATGAAGATATCAGTTCATATGAATTTAACTGCTGATAATGATCGAGGAGTTCACTAGTGTTGAATCTAGCAATGAGCTACTCATGGAAGATGAAAAACAAGGTGAAGAGGAAGATGATAACTCCGTTCTCGGCACGGATACACCTATGAGCGGACATAAAACACCGCAAACACCTCGGGTTATTGTCACGGTCCGGTGAACAGACGTTGACCTACAACCCCCTTGAGCTATGGTCATGATACTATCAATAGACGAACACCGCACGACTATTTATGACGTCACCTCGACCTACGTATGACGTCATCGGCTTCCCGGCTTCCCTGGCCTCGAACTCCCCTATTACATTCTACTGTGATTGTAACGGCCGTAGTAACTTTTGGGATAATGAAGAGAACTGTAAAGGAAAAATTCTTGAAGATTTTATATCAAATAATTCTTTGTGTATTTTTAATGATGGTTCTTATACACATTTGTCCTCAGCTCATGGAACCTATTCAGCATTAGATATCTCACTTTGCGACCTTCCTATACTCGACGAATTTACTTGGTCTGTTCATGATGACCTTTGTGGAAGTGATCACAAATCCCCATTGTTTTAAAAGCTGTTCATTCAGCTGATGACCATCCTTTAACAAGAGAGCAAATTGGCTAGATTTTCACTACTATTCCTACTCCTATACAGTTATTCTCAGATATGCTGATCGAAAATGCTAATCAAACCATATCCACATCCTGTAGAATTGCAAGGAAATGTAGGAAGAAAGCTGAACGGTGCTTCCGCCGACATCCTAATTCTGAAAATTTGAAAGATCTCAGAATTACTTAAAAACCATCAACCATGAAACAGAACAAACGTGATTCTTGGAAAAATTATGTTTCGAAGATCAATACACATACTCCTATAACAAAAGTTTGGAACATGATTCATCTCATTGATGGAAATCAGGTGATAACTGACAGAGTGAAAATTGCAAAAAAGTTAGGCGAAACAATTACCAAAAACTCTTCGTCAGAAAATTATGTACCTTAATTTCAAAATTTCCAACCAAGAGAAGAGAAGAGAAGAATGAAATAGAATTGTCCTGCAATAGACATGAAGGCTATGAAGCTTTATTTTCAATGAACGAACTTCATGCTTCTCTCGTGAAAGCAAACGATTCTGCTGCAGGCCCTTATAATATTCATTACCGACTTTTAAAGCATCTGCCGGAATCCTCTCTAGAAACCCCATTACTCATATTTAACAGACTTTGGGTCACAGGAGACTTTGGATTATGGCGCGGATATTCTTTAATGGACGACGGCTGAATTATGAATGACGGACAAGACGCTTTTAATTTCCACCATCATGGCATAATGCCATTGTCATACCAGTCAAAGACAAATTGTATACACTTTTATAGGGATTATTCCAGCACAAAGATCCAGTACTTACATTAGATGGAACTGAAATCAAGGTAGTAAAAGAAGTCAAATATTGTTTGATAACCGATTAACGTTCTTACCGCATATAAATTGCTTGAACGATAAGTGCTAGGTAGTTGCTAGCTATAAGTGGGGAGGAGATCAGCAAACGCTTCTTCATTTATATCGATCATTTATTGGTTCTAAGCTTGATTATGGTTTTATTGTTTACAACGGTGCAAGTAAGTCAAACTTGGCAAAGCTAGATCCTATTCTCCATCAAGGACTAAGACTTCGTCTAGGAACGTTCAGAACATCACTTAAAGAAAGCTTATATGTCGAAGCAGATGAATCTCCTTTAGAACTTCTAAGAATTAAGCTAGCACTGAAATATATCACAAAATTACGATCTAATCGCTCAAATCCTGCATATAACTGTGTTTTTAAGCCTCAATACGTAGACTTGTATTTGAAGAAACCTTCCGTTATACCACCTCTTGGAATTCATATGACACCACTCATTGTAGAAGCTGGTATTAAGCTTAGTCAAATTATACCTAACAGGCTCTTACAAGTTTCACCATGGCAGTTAGCCACAACAGAAGTAGATATTACAATGACGAAATATAAAAAGGCAGACACGAGCCATCTCGTGTACACACAAGAATTTGTACAGATCGCATCAAGCTATTTATACAGATGGTTCTTAAGATGGTGAGAGAATAGCGTGTGCTTCAGCTACTATCTTTAGCTTCGAAACTAAAACCTGTCGACGTCCAGATAAAAGTTCGATTTTCATTGCCGAAGCCAAAGCTCTATTGTTAGCTTTAGTAGGTATTGGGTCTACTATATGAGGAAAATATGTCATATTTTCAGATTCACTGTCATGCCTTCAAGCGGTTGAGAGTGGAACTTCAACTCATCCCACCATTTTGAACATTCTACAATTATATGATCGTAGATTTCATCGACAGATTGACGTTGTCTTTTGTTGGTTGCCTAGCCACGTTGGCATCATCAGGAAATACTGAAACTGATTAAATGGCCAAGGCAGCCTCACATAATAAGGTTGTTGGAATCCCATATAGCGATTTCAAACCCTCTATCTGTGCTTATGTGAGAAAGCTGTTTCAATCTTTATGGGATGCTGTGGATAATAACAAACTTCATGAGTTTCAAAAACTGTAGGATATGTTCGTCTGAGTAGCCATGATCAAAAATATTTTGATCGACTGTTTAAGTTTGTAAGAGATTCTTTTTATCAAGTAGCTACTTTATAACATCTTTTCAGACGGGTAACAGAAGACTGTATTTTAGGTTATTTGAAAGAAATCGGTTTGTTGCATAAGTTTTAATGTATGTGCATGTCTTTTGGTGTGTTGTGTTGATTACTTCTGGATTGCTGGGTTGTTCGCTTGTTTTTGTAAGAATACTTGGAATTTTTGTTTGATCGTCGCTAAATCTCTCTCTCTCCCTCTCTCTCTTTCTCCATTATTTTTAGGCCATTTTATTTCTTCGATTTCAACCGCACCACGTAATACTCCAAAATGCCGCCTTATCGTAACATCTCCTTTGATATTTCAATACGTTGCCGTAAAAGACTTCAGCGGGATTCATTTTCTCATCATCTGCCCAAAGGATGATGTTATTTGGAATTGTTAAATTCTAATCTGATTACTATCAATGGTATAATATTATTAAATCCAGATGCTTGGTCAGTGATGATACATTACCACAACATAAAACGTTCCCTTGCAATATCTAACGGATAAATGGAGCTAGAGTAATGATTCTTGGTGCGATGCTGCTTTATGTGGGTCTCTAGCTCAAGTTCACTTTGGACTGAGCTTGATCCATTTCAGAGGTCACAGAGGTCAAAATGTGAATAGCAGTCATATTGTCTTGTGAATATATAATAATCAAATTGGTCTAGAATCTAGAACTTTAGCACAATGCTACCTAATTATTTCCCCATAGATCACGTTCACTTTAAAATGACCTTGACCCATTTGAAAAGGTCACAAATGTCAAAATGTGAACATCGGTAATATATTTTCCTCAACACAATACGTGGGCAACAATTTCCGCCTTAATATTGAGATTTTACATAATACTACCTCATATCGACCTTTATGTCGAGTTAACTAGAGACCCGTTACTCAGACAATTCACGTCGAGAGAATTGCTAGCTACTCAGCTTGTTTGTAGCGTCAAACCTATCGTCAGGTATTGAGTCAATCTGTGAAAGCTCCTTTTGGAACAGCTAATTATAGGGGGAGGCCGGAGATGGGGGCGACATATAGCAGTCTTCTATCCGCCCCAATCTCCGACAGGGAAAACTTGTCCGGCCGATATCTCGGTTACTTTTGCTGGTGAGATTCTAAGACTGGGACACGAGATACCAGTATTAGATATACACTGGCCCACTTTCTCATCCGTATATCCGTTTTTCCGGACACATGTCAGAGACTGGCTCTTCACTGATGAACTGAATAAAACAAAACAATGATTATGTTGCCATAGCAACCATATAAATTATCCGAACGAGTTCATTTTCGACAGGCTTTTGGCTCTTACTAGGAAAGTAAGCATACCAAATTTGGAATTCATCTGTTAAATCGTGTTGCAGATATCTCTCTTCCGTACGTGCGGTCAAACGGAAGGACGTACGGACGCACTTCATGACGACAATACCCATAGGGCAAAATTGGACGAGGGGTAAAACAGGTGATGACAGCCATATTACATCATCACCATTAAATGATGACCATCACCATTTATGGTGATGTCCAGGCTCCATCGTCAATAAATGGCGATGACCCGACCTCTACACTCATTGCTCCTTGTCATTTACTGTTGATGGCCAGGCCCATTGCCAATAAATTGCGATGAACTGATCTCGTCACCATTTGTCGTCACCATTAAATGGCGGGGACAGGGCCGCGTCACCGATTAATGTCGTTGGGCCAGCACCATTTTTCCTTGGACATATTTCTGTATGTGTCCAAATTGCCATATTTGTGTACGGGGTATCTTCTTGTAGTAGTAGGCTAATGGTGCGCATATGCTAATGATGTTTTACACTGGTTGTGTTACAACATGACTAAAGGCCGTTATTTGGTTGACTGCTGGTGAACTAATTATCGCCCTATCACAATATATATGACTGCGCTGAACCAGACATCTTACAACCATGCAGTTATTTGTCACATTGGTTATTGCTTAATCCAATAAGGTCGCGGTGCGTGAATACACCACACTAGAATTGTAATAAAAGCGTGGCTGAGATACAAATCCTCACAGGGACCAATTCTGGTTCTTGTGATGTTTTTAGCCCACCATCACCAGATGATGGGCTGTTCAACTCGCTTTTCGTCCGTGGTCCGTCGTCCGTCGTCCGTCCGTAAACAATTTTTTGTTATCGCGATTTCTCAGGAACTACTTTATGGATCTTTCTCAAATTTGGTACACAGGTTCCCCTTGGGGTCTAGTTGTGCAAGATACGTTTTCTCGTCCGATTCGAAAATCCAATATGGCCACAAGGCGGCCATCTTGGAATCCCCCATGAAACCTTGTTATCGCGATTTCTCAGGAACTACAGCATGGATCTTTCTCAAATGTGGTACACAGGTTCCCCTTGGGGTCTAGTTGTGCAAGATACCTTTTCTGGTCCGATTCGAAAATCCAATATGGCCACCAGGCAGCCATCTTGGATTTCCCCATGAAACATTGTTATCGTCATTTCTCAGGAACTACTGTATGGATCTTTCTCAAATTTGGTACACAGATTCCCCTTGGGGTCTAGTTGTGCAAGATACCTTTTCTGGTCCGATTCGAAAATCCAGTATGGCCACCAGGCAGCCATCTTGGATTTCCTCATGAAACCTTGTTATCGCGATTTCTCAGGACCTACTTCATGGATCTTTCTCGAATTCGATACACAGGTTCCCCTTGGGGTCTAGTTGTGCAAGATACCTTTTCTGGTCCGATTCGAAAATCCAATATGGCCACCACGCAGCCATCTTGGATTTCCCCATGAAACCTTGTTATCGCGATTTCTCAGGAACTACAGCAGGGATCTTTCTCAAATTTGGTACACAGGAGGGAGGAGGGAATTTGGCTTAATGTCACACTCAAGTTTGTTTCACTCATATGGTGACAGTCAGTTTGGTTGGTGGAGGAAGCCGGAGTACCCGGAGAGAACCACCGCCCTTCGGCAAGTAACTGACAAACTTTCACACATGGACCAGCTGGGCTCGAACCCATGCCGGTTCAGCGGTGTGAGGCTAGCGGTCACCAGCGAAGCGCCTTAGACCACTCGGCCACCGAGGGCCCCTTGGTACACAGGTTCCCCTTGGGGTCTAGTTGTGCAAGATATCTTTTCTGGTCCGATTCGAAAATCCAATATGGCCACCAGGCGGCCATCTTGGATTTCCCCATGAAACCTTGTTATCGCGATTTCTCAGGAACTACTGCATGGATCTTTCTCAAATTTGGTACACAGGTTCCCCTTGGGGTCTAATTGTGTAAGATACCTTTTCTGGTTCGATTCGAAAATCCAATATGGCCACCAGGCAGCCATCTTGGATTTCCCCATGAAACCTTGTTATCGCGATTTCTCAGGAACTACTGCATGGATCTTTCTCAAATTTAGTACACAGGTTCCCCTTGGGGTCTAGTTGTGCAAGATACCTTTTTTGGTCCGATTCGAAAATCCAATATGGCCACCAGGCAGCCATCTTGGATTTTCCCATGAAACCTTGTTATCGCGATTTCTCAGGAACTACTGCATGGATCTTTTTCAAATTTGGTACACAGGTTCCCCTTGGGGTCTAGTTGTGCAAGAAACCTTTTTTGGTCCGATTCGAAAATCCAATATGGCCACCAGGTAGCCATCTTGGATTTCCCCATGAAACCTTGTTACCGCGATTTCTCAGGAACTACTGCATGGATCTTTTTCAAATTTGGTACACAGGTTCCCCTTGGGGTCTAGTTGTGCAAGAAACCTTTTCAGGTCCCATTCGAAAATCCAATATGGCCACCAGGCAGCCATCTTGGATTTCCTCATGAAACCTTGTTATCGCGATTTCTCAAGACCTACTTCATGGATCTTTCTCGAATTTGGTACACAGGTTCCCCTTGGGGTCTAGTTGTGCAAGATACCTTTTCTGGTCCCATTTGAAAATCCAATATGGCCACCAGGCAGCCATCTTGGATTTCCCCATGAAACATTGTTATCGTCATTTCTCAGGAAGAACTGCATGGATCTTTCTCAAATTTGGTACACAGGTTCCCCTTGGGGTCTAGTTGTGCAAGATACCTTTTCTGGTCCGATTCGAAAATCCAATATGGCCACCAGGCAGCCATCTTGGATTTCCTCATGAAACTTTATCGCGATTTCTCAGGAACTACTTCATAGATCTTTATCAAATTTGGTACACAGGTTCCCCTTGGGGTCTAGTTGTGCAGGATACCTTTTCTGGTCGGATTCGAAAATCCAATATGGCCACCAGGCAGCCATCTTGGATTTCCTCATGCAACTTTGTTATCATGATTCCTCAGGAAGTACTGCTGGGATCTTTCTCAAATTTGGTACATAGGTTCCCCTTGGGGTCTAGTTGGGCAAAATACCTTTTTCGATCCGATTTGAAAATCCAATATGGCCACCAGGCGCCCATCTTGAATTTCCCCATGAAACTTTGTTATCGTGATTTCTCAACAAGTACTGCATGGATCTTTCTGAAATTTGGTACACAGGTCCCACATGGGCCTAGTTGTTTAAGATACTTTTTTTGGTCCGATTGGAAAATCCAAGTTACGCTTCAAATTAATATGGTATTTCGAAGTTGTGACGTTGCATCACAAGAGTCGGCGGATGAAACGGTGGGGCATATTCTATATATTGACTATAGAGAATATCCGTACCTTCACCTTCCATATCAAGGAGTTAAATAATTCGGAATTAAAAAGTATTTCTTCGAGTTTTCTTTAGTCCATGCAGTTTGCAAGTGAACTGCCCCACCGTTTCGTCTGCCGGGGGTCGGCTACATGAAGGGACGTCACTCTTGTGACACAACGTCACAACTCGACAACTGTAGACTACTGCATGTTTCGATTCAAGGTAGATAATCAGGATTCAGACACTTCCGAAGTTTCAAATTTACTGCGTGGACCGGATCCCTTCAGTATTAAGTATTGTACCATCTTACTATTATCGAGCATAGTATCTTAAAAGATATGTCTCAAACTAGCCCAGAAAACAGAACAGAATTAGCATTCGTTCCTAATTATAAAATCTTAAGTATGTTTCATAGCTCATGCCAAAGTGTCAAAGAGATCTTTGTCTTCGCTTTCAGTACCCAATGATGACACGTGCAAAAATAAAAATAAAAATAAAAAAATACTACAAAACGAAGACGAAGGATCCTCTGTACATGTACATTCACTTTCAGACTAACTTGTAGTCTTGTACTATAACAACCGACATAAGTACAGTTTCTAGAAATCTTGAAACTCCTGAAACTTAGAAAGATATCTTGGTGTTTTCCAGTGCCCCTTTTTCGATTTTTTCCTCTCAGATTCGAAATTCTGTGAACAAAATTACAAATCAATCGCTTGTTCCTAGTAACAATGAACAAAAATATCCTCTTGTCATTAGCTTACAATTATCGGACAATGGTGGGCGCCAAGATCCTTCAGGATCTCTCGTTAGATATGCAGTCAAAATACTGTCCTTTGAGTCAGATGACATCATATCAGTACGCCGGCATCTTTTTTCACCACCAAAAAATGTTGAGTTTAATTTTTATATTTTTGGTGAGATTCTGCTGGTGGACGTTTCGTCCACGAGGTGTGAGGCTAATGATTCTAGTTTGTGACTGTGGTTGACATAGTGGGGAATAAAGCGCTTGGTCGGTATCGGGCCTCACAGACGTGTTCTGAATAACACTTCTACTTACATTTTCCCCGTTGGAACCATATTCTAATTTAGTCATCAAAACAGATATGTTCCGCCATGTGCAATCACATGGTGGAATATGCTTCGTGATCACAAGATATTCCACATAGTGGAATATCTTGTGATCTTGCATATCGCAAGATGTGTGTGCCAGTTGCGAGATAACCAATAATGGATTATTTATTACTAACAACCTAGCACTCGCAAACAAGCATACTCCTATGCTAATAACAGTAACTGTTCGAGAATTAACACTTAAGAATAATTTTCATGAATTTCAACCTTAAGCGGGTCCCGAACAGAACTGAAATGTACAGGTAACTCCAAACACGAATACACGAAACTCTTGTTATCAAACGAAACACAACTCACTACGAATATTTACAATTTTACTCTTTCATTAAAGGAACAGATTCAGTTTGTTCCTGTCGGATATTTTTCATGCGGTATTCCTTCTTCTGGTCTTCAGATTGGTCTTCCATTAAACTGAAAACTCTTTGTGAATTGTCGGAGAAGTACCCTGATCACAGAGACGTCTACCTTACACTGAGTCAGACGAATGCCCAGCGGTACGAGGTCATTGCTGATGTGGAAATGGTCAAACGAGAACTGGAGCAGGTGGGCCGGATCCTTGCCAGCGTAGAAACACAATTCACCAGAGTTAAGGAAAAAGAAGGTCAGTCAACTGGTTCTACATTTTGCCAGCATCGGAAAGACACAAGTATGGTCCAACGAATTTCACTGGTTGATCATTTGGTCGATCTTCTTAACTGTTCGTGCTTGGCTATGTATGAAAATGAACAATACTCATTAGAACAATTTGCCTGAGCTTGGGAGCTGACACTTACCACACTATACCCTTGGGTCAAGCTCTACCAGAAAATGTAAAAAAAAATCCAAGATGGCCGCTTTGATGACGTCACAGTGACGTCATTTTCAAAAACGACATTTTTTGGTCGATTTTTCGGTCAGATTTTCCGAATTTTTCATTTATGCAATTTCTCCGCAAAAACTGCATGATAAATTAGTAAATATTAATGTGATGTGAAATAAAATAGTTTTTGCCCACTTTTCATCGCGGAAAACCAGAAATTTTGAAGAAATATGACAAAAACATCACTTTTCTGATACCACCACGTGGGTGCCATCTTGAATTTACCCATGATCCTCTGCTCGGGGGGTTATGCAAATAGGCTCAAAATTATCCCAATATGATAAACTATAAAGTCACAGAATTGCTCTCTCTATTTCTTGTCGTTCCGGAGATAGCGCAGAAAATTTGATAGGCGGGGGGGGGGGGGGCATTTTGCTCCCCCCCCCCAGGCCATGTAGGGTTAGGGAATTTATATAATTATCATGTACCAGCCTGTCCTAAATTACGGTACTCAACGTCTGCCATATCCATCCAACCCTACTAATTTATGGTCATCCTGTAAAGATAAAAAATCTCACCGAATACTTCTTCTCGCAGGTGTAGACGGAAAAGAGGTTTGGTTGTGTGGTGTGGACTTCACGGCGGCCGACATTACCCTGACTGTCCTACTGAGTCGTCTATCGAAACTCGGACTAGATGCACTCTTTCTCACTGATGATCACCCTGTCCTGGTAGAATACTACAAGCAAGCAATCCGACGACCGTCATATCAGAAAATGCTGAAAGAAACTCCGCGCTTCAGGTTAATGGGAATACCATATGTACTGAGTAACCTCAGAACTGCCTTACCGTATATGGGTGGCCTAGCTGCCGTAGGTGGAGCTGTCGGTTTAGGCTACTGGTTGTACAAGAAAGTGACATAGATTTTCAAGGGAATAGGCTGTTATGCACATGGAGTCAATCCATATATATTGTTATAAAGGCTATAGGAGCAAGATGGAAAATTAGCGAAGGAGGCATATACTGGAAAAATAAATAAAATTTACCATGGTGACCAAAGAGGGTATTGAGCGATAGATATCCCCAGTTCTCAGGTAGATTATCCTTAGTTTCAGAACGAATCACCAGCTGAACTGTTCTGTATATATATATGATGACACGAGACAATGTACAGCCTCAAAACGACTGCGTACAAAACGGGCAAAAATGTCTTAAATGACGGGTCTGCTACGAAAGGTGTGGCAAAAAGTATCTGACACTGTGTTGTCTATCTTCTATGCACACTTTCGTGTACGTCTGGTACACATTGATGTGTACATTCTGTGTAATTATCGCTTTGTCCGTCCGTCCGCCTGTCGGTCTGTCCATCCGTCCGTCTGTCCATCCATCCGTCCGTCTGTCCGTCCGAATTTCTTGTCCGCGCGATATCTCGGTTAATATTTGATGGACAGGATTGAAACTTCCATGGAATGTGGCCAGTGCCTCGTAGTTGTGCAGCGTAGAGTTTTTTCCGAGTTCCGTTATAATTTTCAAGAGTTATGGCCCTTTTTCTGAAATCTCTGTGAATGGGACTTGTCCGGGCTGGATCTTGGTTAATATTGTATGGACAAGTATGAAATTTGCATGATATGTGGTCAGCGCCCCACAGTTGTGCAGCGTAAAGTTTCTCCCCGTTTCGCTTATATTTTCAAGAATTATGGCCCTTTGTTCCTGAAATCTTCATGAATTGGGACTTGTCCGGGCTGGATCTTGGTTAATATTGTATGGACAATTATGAAATTTGCGGGGTATGTGGTCAGTGCCCTGTAGTTGTGCATGTGAAGTTTCTCCGCGTTTCGCATATATTTTCAAGAGTTATGGCCCTTTTGTTCTTGAAATCTTTGTGAATTGGGACTTGTCCGGACTGGATCTCGGTTAATATTGTATGGACAAGTATGGAATTTGCATGATATGTGGTCATGCCCATAGTTGTGCAGCGTGAAGTTTCTCTGCTTTCGGTTATATTTTCAAGAGTTATGGCCCTTTGTTCATCAAACCTAAGTGAATGGGATATATTTATTTGTCCAGGCTGGATCTCAGTCCATAACCGATTTGGACTGGGAAAATGGCTATAAAATTGTTATTCTACATTCCAAAGCAGACCACATAGGTCCTGAAGTATGAAATTGCCCCAAAAAGAGTGAATTGGGTGCAAAATTCAAAGTTCACGATCGCTTCATAATTTCACCACAATATACTCCCAAGGAATGTAGGTCTCATAACCAGGTCACATTTTTGGATTTGGCGAAAGCCCCGGGCGACCATCTTGCATCAAAACATTGTATTATTACTTGTTGGTCGATACTTGGAATATGTATTATGCGAGGCATGCCGAAAAAAGTGACTGAAACAGAATTTTTATAATTAGCCAAATTAGGCCTCCACAGACCAATACAAAACAGAACAATGGTGGAGCAGTGTCGGATTAAAGCGGAAGGGGGGGCATACAATTGAGCAATCTCTGATTGCTTCCTTGCTGTGTTTGTTTTGAGAAGTACACAAATCTGTGTATAAATTGTACAAACCACTGCGTGATAATTTTTGTCACACATTTGTGTATTTCTTTTTTTACACAATAGTTTTGAGAGAGAATGACAAATATTGGTAAGATATTGTGCTCGAGGGGCAAAGCCCCCGGGAGACCTGTAGTGTATATGAAATACACCATATGCGTACTGCCTATGAGGTCTTATTTCATGCCATTATTGTCACTTGAAGAATATAGTTGTGCAGACATTTTGTTCAAAATACATTTTAAATTTCCTGGATAAGCGTTACCAAAGTACACGTAACTTTTTGGTTTGAATGTGAAAAATAACAACAATGGTTTGATGCCATTTTTTTGTCAGCTTTTGTGACAATTTCTCACTATCTGGTTAATAACTTCACTGAGTTGGTCGAGGAATCGTGTTAACTGGAGGAATCCTGTTGATACTTTTGGGTTATATTATAAAGTTTTTGCCAATGTTGATCTGGATCTGAGTAACGTCCAAGTTTTTAGTGAGTATATGAGAACAAAACAACCGCGTATATGCAAGAAAAATGTTCGGTTTCTTTTCCCGATTGACTAATCATCCTCTATAGACAAATCGACGTATATTACGTTACCCTTGTACATCTGTGTGCATTGATTTTTGCGATGTAGTTGGCTAATGAAGACTGGCTGATGAAGATGGTTCATCATATACGTCTCTCCATTTCACTTTAAAAAAGAAACGACGTTCAGGATGGTCTGCAGCGTCTGAACTAAAATATAGATGGTTTGATTGAAGTTAACTGATAATTTTTGACCTCTCAGGATATGCAACCAAGATCATATGTATGCTGTAAATATATCAGTTTGTTTCTGTTGATTGCGTCAACTTATTCAGATTGCAATTAGTATAGATGATATGCTGTGGATTGCATTCCTGTTACACTTCCAGCACCGTGATACGGTTTGTTATTGCATTCGAGAAATAGACAATAAATATAATGGCCATTACCAATGCTTTCCTTGAGTTAAACTATCAACCTGAACGCCGAAGATCAACCACTTATTTAACCTCCATAATTTGCCAAATTAACGCGCATTTCATCAATTCCAGCGTTACGGAATTACAAGGTACCCATATTTTTTCTTCTTCTGAACCCCTGTTATTACTCGTCCATGGGAAAATCTGTTTTGGAATATCATTTTTCTAATTCTATTACTAAGAACTGTAGGATGAGAGAAAAAAAGGGAAATACAATTGTTTTCTACCTGGTCACGTGACATTCGAATACCGCGTTACGGAATTACCGTGAATTAACCTCCTTATGAAGACGTGTAGGTTACATATATATTCCATCAAAACTCTAACGTTTCTCATTTAATTCCTGATTTTATTCGAATCCTGAGCGCCTGGACTACATTATATCTGATTTCCATCAAGTAAAGTTTCAAATTGATAAATGTGGTTAAGCAAACCTGCGTTACGGAATTACATTTTGGTCCATCTTTTAAGAAGTTGCGATTTTTCCTATTTTACAAGTTTCGATTTTATTCGGCCTAAACAATTCTGAGGACAGACCGAAGCACATGAATTCTGTTGTTATGTCCCCGGGAAGGCACGTGTATTTGATTAAATGTGAAAGAGCGATAATGACTGGTCAACAACATGGGCAAAATTGTCCAGGAAGGACATAACCGAAATTTTGAATTTTGTTACGGAATTACATTTTGGTTGAATATTTCGTGGAATTGATGATTTCATATACCTGAAAACCCGAATGAAAAGTATACGAGCACATTAAGAACTATTATAAGATTAAATAGCATAACTGAAATTTTAGCAACATCCCCGCGAATGTTATACATGATCCTAAACTGTGCCCCAGATACTGGAAGACATGGTATCTATAATTATACCCAAGTCGGTGATGACCCAAGGGCGATAACTCTGGCGACCTGACGCAAGTCGTTTTGTTGTATTACACACAGGTTAGAGAGAACTACTACCTCTCTAAAATTGAGATAAAAAAGGTCGTTTTTGCTCAATAACTTCATTTATTCATCATTCCGTAACACTTCAAAATCTTCAGGCGACTAAACTGATAGGTTGTTACATGTGGTAACAATTATTTTCCAATGAAAGTATATCTGGAAGACGGGAGTATCCCAGCAGCCTTTGCGGCGCTGCCTGACAACAATGGCGTGGGCTAAAAGATGGCCTAGCGACGTATTCACTTAGCCCAGGCAGACCGTGATTCTCGCCGTTAAATCGTATTTCCTCGACGTTTGCGGCTGGTAATCATTTGGAGTCGATAATATATTGTTAATAAGGTAACATTTAACAGCTGAAAGGATCAATTTTGTGGTAAAGACTCCAGGAAAGGGTAATAAACAGCTCTTAAATAAACCACAACACTGATCTACGGGGCGCTAACCCAGCCGTTAAAACCCTGGGGTTAACACAGCGGCAACACCGTCATTGTCGGCATATAACACGGATAATCTGTTTTAATTTCCCCCCATAAAGCTGTTAATTATCCATATTCAGTGACTGACTTATCAAATGATTGACTTATTGATCATGAAATGCTGAATAACGCAGATATATAATTGTAGCAAAATTCCTTCACCGTTATGGATAGTCTGTGTTCTTCTGCTTTTATAAAGCTGTTAATTATCCAGATTTAATGATTGACTTAATGATCAGGAAATGGTAAATAACACAGATATATACTTGTTTTAGCAAAATTCCTTCGGTTATATATAAACTGAGTTTTCATGACAATCTCAGACCATATTTACAACTAGCACGATGAGTTACGAATATTCAGATAATCTGCCAGGTGAGGCAAAGACAAGATATCAGTCAAAACTCTCGCTAGTCGGTCTGGATAAATGCCCTTACAAGTTACCAGCTGATGTGTGGATAGAAGACATGACGGCTTGGCCAGAAGTGTTGCACGAGGATGTGTTTCATTACCTTGTGAACTTCCCTCGAATATATTCTTCAGATCCAATAATTTATCGCTTACCCGATATGAAATGCTGAGAGCATAAGTAGATATAAGAGCCCTTTGGTGACCAGGCTTTATTTGCATCGATGGTCCCATCATCTAGGATTCTTGCTCTGTGGATAGCCTGCAACCACTGATGTCTTCTCTCACTCTGGGCCGGAAGAATATAAAACTTCAAATTTGGAAACTTGTCTTTGTTAGCTGTACAGTCATGAACACAACACGCCTTTGGCATTTTTATAGCATTACCTGTTTCTCTTCAGTTTGAAGTTTGAATGACTCGGATGCTGATGCTGGGTTATATAAAGACTGATTGAGTAATGGATTGTACTATACAAGTCAATGAAATAATCACTAACTGAGAATTACTCATCACAGTGTCAACATGACAAAGAAACACACGTCAGACCAAAGATCAAATAAAATTGATTGACTGTTTATGCAGAAAATTTACGGTTAAAAGCGACAGATACATACTGCTCCATGCTGATGTTAATCATTCAATAAGTCAATCACTGAATATGGATAATTAACAGCTTTATGGGGGAGATTAAAACAGATTATCCGTGCTATATGCCGACAATGACGGTGTTGCCGCTGTGTTAACCCCAGGGTTTTAACGGCTGGGTTAGCGCCCCGTAGATCAGTGTTGTGGTTTATTTAAGAGCTGTTTATTATCCTTTCCTGGAGTCTTTACCACAAAATTGATCCTTTCAGCTGTTAAATGTTACCTTATTAACAATATATTATCGACTCCAAATGATTACCAGCCGCAAACGTCGAGGAAATACGATTTAACGGCGAGAATCCCGGTCTGCCTGGGCTAAGTGAATACGTCGCTAGGCCATCTTTTAGCCCACGCCATTGTTGTCAGGCAGCGCCGCAAAGGCTGCTGGGATACTCCCGTCTTCCAGAATAGTCTATATTTTCAATAGAGAACAAAACATGTCATCTATTAGATGGGCATTGTTTTTTCAAGACCATTAGCCTATAGTATTGGACCCTTCTACGGAGGGCCAATGATCGGCTGATGCAGCAACAACAACATTTTCCCAGTTAGACGCCAGATTTTGAAATCGAAAACGAGACCGCGCTATGTCATCGGTCAACTGAGACAGTCACGTGGTTGTGTATGAACATTGGGATGGCTCCTATAAATAGTGATCCAATGAGAATGCTCGTCTTAGTTAAAATGGCGGGGTCGGATGACCAATCACTGAAGGGGGGACAGCTGGAACAGTACACTATCACTGTCTATTAATATCTTGATTTAACAGAGAGTACTACAGTCTACCAATATCATCTGATGCGGAAATATATGACCTTGGTCGACCATGTTGGATTGTCTCTTAGTTCGATATGTTCTTGGCTCTTGAGCAAAAAATAAAGACCCTTTCACCTCCATTTTAGAGAGGTAGTTCTCTCTAACTGGCTGAATAAACCAATAGAGTACCGTCACTGCTCTAGCGATTGGTCGTATCCGCGCCATTTTTATCAAGTCGACCCATCCCATTGTCTTGCCATGGTATTGGTAGTGTCAATCTCTGACGCGGAGTCATATAACTATGCCAGGCGATGTGAGACTCAGAGTGTCACTCTGCCGCTAAAATCTTAGATTGTCTTATATACAGGTCCCAAATTACCATCACTGACCGTGAGGCCTGGTACACACGACCCAGTTCCAACGACCGAAGACCCGGCGAGGTGCTTGCTGAGACGCCGAGCTCTCAAAGCCGAGAAGAGTCGGAAAGAGGCATAGGATCCGGACAAGCAGCTGCGGGGATGACAGCTCAGAGAAACCGCTTGGACCAATCTCACGTTCGGCTATTTCCGTATTGGCGGAACCAGCCTCTCACATAGAACGCACAAATCCCCACCCGTGGGGAGCGTATGGCCCTCAAGTAGTGAGCCGACTACGAAATAGTGCCTTTGGTAATCGAACGATCCGATCGCATTTTATTGTGAAATGAAGTTAATTTTAACCAAACGAACATAATTCATTCAAATTATACAAAACTATTTCTATGTTTAGTTGAATAATAGCAATCTACCCCCAGAACTCAGCAACTGGGCTAATAATCGCCAATACGGAAATAGACGAATGCGAGATTGGTTCCGACGAAAATTAATTGTGCGCATGATAAGATAAGATTCTTTATTGTACTGAGCATCCCATTTGGGACAGAGTACAAAACACATAAAAAGTAGAACAAATAAGAAAGTAAACAAACAGGTGCGACGTTTCCGTTTCCCCTCCCAGAAATCCACTAGGCCAGAGGTCGGGTTTCGCAGCTAAAGTGAGTTCTGGGGCTAGATTGCGCTTGGACTTGCCAACGGTAGAGCAGATAACAGTACTGCTAGAAGGGCTAGTCCGACCTGACTCCACAACCGTCGTCACGGGAGTCTATAGAGACCAGAAAAGACAAACTGGGAGAACCTAATCTTTCCCGTTCTAATCCGGTTATTAAACCGAGAAGAAAACTCATTAGGCTACCCTACCAGTCGTTCGACTACAACGTGATGAGAGAGGTAGATCTGCGTGCTACAATAACTAGGCGCCTTCCATTCATCTGTGTCTCCTCTACTCTGGTGATTGCCAAGCTCGAACACGAAAGAGAGGATGCATTCCACACCTTACTTATGTGCGGCTGAAAACTGTCATGTGTTCGATTTTTCGGCCATAAATAGTTGTAAAATCTTCAACAAAAAGCCTGTAAATGCTTATATTTTCTGAATGGGCGTAGTCGTGCCATTACTTCAGGGGACACGTGGACTATTGGAAATGAAAAGGAAAGACGCGCAATCCTACTTAAACCTTAAACCATCATCGTTTCTGTAAAATGTATGAAAATGTGTCAATTTCGACCCACCACCCAGAGAAAACGTACGAAATGACTTTCTTTTAATGCAGGTGTTCCCCATCTAACGTTCATTTTTAAAGGCGAAAAAAACGGGGCCCTCCTACTCGTTTTTGTAAACTTTTTTCACCACAAAGAAATCATTTTCGCGCCACGAAAAAGTGCGGATCTTGGCTTGCTAAATATTCACTTCCCGGCACGATTAAGTCTGTAGTGACGCGTAGGCGCGATCAACCAGCAGATGTTATATGCCCGTTTGGAGGAAAGGTTATGTCCAACATGATGGCATTATAGATATCCGTTTGTACAAAGGAAAGAAGAATTATCGTACTGTCAAAAACGGACGACCTTCCATATTAAGAAATTAGGGGCCACTTTGTGCGAAACCGTGGCTAGTGTGGACTCAACCTGGAGAGGACCATACGGCAAGACGTTTTTTTTCCAACGGACAGTGTCGCTAAAAGCTGTAGAATAGACGATACACCTTCTGTACATCGCCGAGCTGAATATACGACTTATACAGAAACGCCACGGAAGTGAAGACGAGATGAGCCGACTTCAGTGAACTGGGGTCAGGCACTGCAAACATCAACTCCAGCGATGAAGATGGAGCAACCCACGGCAACGATGGTTAAAACGGCCACATACGATGGTATCACTTCGTCGAATGAGGTTATGGTCCATTTTGGCCACTGTATGGCCATAAAATGGGTGGACATTTCAGCAACGGAGCCAATACCTGACCGTGGCGCTACGTGGTTCTGCACAACAGGTGTTAACTAGCTTTAGATCTCAGATAAATTATTCATATAAAAACAATCACATGGCATTGTCGTTAGCTTATATTGCCACTGCCTTGAAGGCCTTCTCTATAATATGTAATGGTGATCACTGACAAAGGTGACCTTAACTGACATCAAAATCACCTAGGTTGATAGAGTATTTCATTTATCTTATAAACTTATCAGTCAGACCCTCATTGACCGTCATGTTGAATTTACCCATGATCCTGTGCTCGGAGGGGTATGCAAATTGGCTGAAAATAACCCTAATAAGATTTGCTATATAGCCTCGGAGCGTTAGGTCATAATTGTGGTTTCAGTGATAGTGTAGAAAGATTGGTAAGGAATAATGCCTCCTCCCAGGCTTGGAGGGGTCAACGGATCTGTTTGACTCAAGATGGCATTAAAGTGCCCCAAAATGACCTCGCATGATACATTATTCAATTGTAACATGTATTTAGCGTTGTGGTTGTCATTAGCTTCAATTTGATATTCAATTTGACAGGTTTATATTGTGTTCCAATTTTGGTCTAATTATAAGATATTAGGTTAAAATGGGCGTGATGCAAACGGTGAAATCTCCATGTCTCTTAGGCCCTGTGATTCCCCGTACAGGGTTTCATATCCGGTTGCGAATGCGCAGCCTTATTCGCTCACTACCCTAGGGCAGAAGTATGGGTCCAGGCTACTCAGACGGTGACACGCCATGTCTCTAGGCCCTCTGGTTTCACTTCCGGTTCCGCATGTGTAGCTATATTCCCTCACCCACACTACCCTAGGGCGGAAGCCTGGGTCCAGTGAATCAAACGGTGAAATTCCAATGTCTCTAGGCCCTCTGATTCTCGGTACAGCATTCCACTTCACGTTCCCTCCTATTTCTCAACCCACAATACTCTAGGGCGGAAGCCTTGTCCAGGGAACTTAAAGAGTCATATCACCATGTTTCTAGGTTCTCTGGTTCAGGGTGCAGGGTTCCATTTCCAGTTGCGCATGCGCAGTCCTATTCTTCATCCCAAACTACCCTGGGTGCAGAAAACAGTTTTCGTGTAAGGCTCTCAAATGGCAGCGATACACTATCACAAATCCCCTCAGGTCATACTAAAGACTGATGTGGCTATCGATAACTATACATGAAAAAAATTGTAAGAATTTCAGCAACAAAATGTTATTTAGGAAGTTATGAAGAAAACTGGACCAAAAATTTATTGACAAACCACCCCTACTCCAAACATGAAAATTACGAAAAATTCTCCCAGTTTGACACTTGAGCATTGTATGACGTTCCCAACTGAAAGATGATCTGGAAGATTTGAGAAAGTGCTTTTGGGTAGGTCACATCGCCAGCTAGTTCTTATCTTCATTTACATCGAATGATAAAAATTCAGAAGCAGCCCATCCCCGAGGGTTCCCCGAGTTACCTCCCTTGCTATTGTTTTTCCCGCAATATTGAGAAAAAAATACATAATCTTACAGCTTTTTATTAGCAATTAAACTTTAAAGTGTAATATCGGAACTGTGGGGTGCTATCTAAGTGATCTAACTGTTTTCTTGGTTGAACACATTTTAGTTTCGCAATAAACATCTTCTTGTTATTCCAGTCATTTTGACATATGACATATGTGGTATCATCAGGAATTAAGTATATTTGACCTCTCCCGTTTGGTGTATACATGGGCGGAGGAACCGACCCGACCACCCCGACCATGGTCAGGGCAATAATTTCAGGACCGTTGATTACCGTCTACTAGAATATCTATACCTACACCTTTTCAGAGCAAATTGAACCATAATTCGTAGCGTATGTATTGTAACTTACATGTACATATATTTGGGTCTAACAGCGCCATCGACTGTACACTAATTAAATGTCCAGATGGTGCTACGGACCTGTAATATTTAACCGTCAGCATTATTATTAAAATGTGCAGATGGTGCTGCTGACCTGTAATATTTAACCATCAGGAGCGACATCTGTACATTTTATGTGTACAGGCGAATAAATCTATAGGCCAATGATCATCATTGAGTCTTGGAATCTCGTCAGTAGTATATAGAACACGGTAACCCTCCCATTGACCTGGCGTAAGAATCTGGCGTCGAGGTCAAGTGCATCATAGTACGGGCGAAACCGGCAAAAGAGTGCGCCGTCTCAAAAAAGACGCCGTCTCATGTGGAGGTCACGTGGTGGGCAAGGGCATGTATTCTTCCACGGTGATGTGATCTGGTGGTGATGCGGTCGCGGAAAAAAAGCTTCCGCGGAGAAAAAGTAGTCCCCAGACTTCAAATACGCTGCATGGTCCGATTGGGTTGAGTGAGGTATCAAATTGAAGCATTCGTGAAGGAGCATCCAGTCCTGGGTGGGTGCATGTAAAATTAGGAATTTAAAAAGCGGAACACGGACTTTACCCCTAAAATAGGGGAAAACCCCTATCAACTCTAGCCAAAAGGGCTAATATCTGTCCCGGGCTTATTGGGACCTGTCTATCAAGTCAATGGGGTGGGTGCATGTAAAATTAGGAATTTTTTTCCGAAACTATAAAAAGCGCAACACGGAATTTACCCCTACAATAGGGGTCTGTATTATACAATTTACAGGCCTGTATGGGGTATGGGGATGGTCATTTTTGAACATGATAGGACATGTACTGACCTGTCTGTGGGGGTTTTCCCGCCAGAATTTCCCTGACGTCTGCTTGGGCTGACGTCTGCCGAACACCTGGTTCCCCGAATTGCAACATTGTTGCACGTTCGCTACAATGTTGCGACATCGTGAACACCTCGTCTGGTGCCTGCGTGAGTGAGTTCACGTGTCGAACACCTGGCTCCCCGAATTGCAACAATGTTGCACGTTCGCTACAATGTTGCGGCGACCGTGAACACCTGGTCTGGCGTCTGTGTGAGTGAGCCCACGTGCCGAACACCTGGCTCCCCGAGATCAAGGCATGTCCAGACTCGTTCTGGGTTGTGCAGTTCTGCCATGCAGAGGACGGGTACTGGGAATGCATATTCTATAGACAAAGTGTGTGAAAATAGACGTTTTGGGGTCTAGGTGGACCACTGGTGGGTCGATGGAGTCAAATGAGGTATCAATGTGAAGCATTTGTAAAGGCGCATCTGATGGGCTGGGTGTGGGATTGAAATATTGTCATTCTGCGCATGCGCGGTAGACAAAGGGTATGGAAATAGACGTTTTGGGGTCTAGGTGGGCTACTAGTGGGTCGATGGAGTCGTATGGGGTATCAATGTGAAGCATTCGTGGAGGCGCATCCGACGGGCTGGGTGTGGGGTTGAAATATCGTCATTATGCGCATGCGCGGTAGACAAAGGGTATGGAAATAGCCGTTTTGGGGTCTAGGTGGGCCACTAATGGTTCGATGGAGTTGAGTGAGGTATCAATGTGAAGCATATGTGAGGGGGCATCCGATGGGGTGGGTGTGGGGTTGGAATATCGTCATTCTGCGCATGCGCGGTAGACCAAGGGTATGGAAATAGGCGTTTTGGGGTCTAGGTGAGCCCCTAGTGGCCTGATGGGGTCGTACGAGGTCTTACTTTGAAGCTCTCGTGGAGGAGCATCCGACTGTTTGTGTCGCCCGTTTTCAATATTCTGTGCATGCGTAGTCTGGCCGTAGTATAGAAAGCAGGCATTTTGAGGGGTGCGTGGGGGAGTGTGTTCGGGGCAGAGATGGGCCACTATTGGTCCGAATGGGTCGTGGGTGGTGTCAAAGTGAAGTATTTTGGGGTTACATTCAGAATGGCGTGTTTTTATTGCAAGTCTCGTCAATGTGCGCATGCGCAGTTGAGTGTAGTAAGTAAAAGTGCTCATTTTGGGGGAGTGTGGGGGTGTGTTTGGGGTAGAGATGGACCACTGTTGGTCCGAATGTATCGAGGGAGGTGTCATCTTGCAGTTCTCGGGGTGTAGACCCCGATTTGAGTTATGTCCACGTCATCTGTGACGTCATCGGTGACGTCATCACCGATGTCGAGTAATAGCGAAAGAGGGTATTTTGGGATAGTGAAAGAAGGTGTTTGGTGTAGAGATGGATCACTATTGGTCCGAATGCGTCGTCGGAGGTGTCATCTTGTAGTTCTCGGGGTGCAAACCACGATATGAGGGATGTTCACGTCATCTGTGATGTCATTGGTGACGTCATCAGTAGGAGTAGTAGCCAAAGTGGGCATTTTGGAGCAGTGAAAGAAGGTATTTGGTGTAGAGATGGACCATTCTTGGTCCGAATGCGTCGTGGGAAGTGTCATCTTGCAGTTCTCGGTGTGTAGACTCCATTTGAGGGATGTCCACAGCATCTGTGACGTCATCGGTGACGTCATCAGTACGAGTAGTAGCGAAAGAACATCTTTTATAACTGGCTCAGTGCCAATTTTTTCCACGATTTGCGAGATGTCCATATCATCTATGACGTCATTGGTGACGTCATCGGTCCGAGTAGTAGCCAAAGTGGGCATTTTGGGGCAGTGAAGGAAGGGATTTGTTGTAGAGATGGACCATCCATATCTGTCATGCATTATACCATATCTTTGTTGTGACGCCATCGGTGACGTCATCAGTACGAGTAGTAACGAAAGTACATGGTGTAGACCACAACTTTCCTTGTCATCTGTGACGTCATTGGTGATGTCATCAGTACGAGTGGTAGCGAAATTTTGATTATTCGTCCAATACATATGGAATGATGAGGGACACGAGTTAATGTCTATATGCACAGACACCACCACACACCAATAAAACCACCACACACACACTACCATGCGCGTGACGTCACAGAGGTCATATGCAAATTTCTGAGGTCAATCGACCTCATTTTACTCTTTGTATACTACTGCTGATGTTAATTGTAAAATTAGGAATTTCTTTTCTTTTAGATTTTGTTATAAAGAACTTCAAAATTTAATTGCCAATTAAAAGCTGTAAGATTATCTAACTTTTGTAGCATGTAGTTGTCAATCATCTCTCATTTGGGAATGTCAAACAATTTTCAATGGTCAAACTGGGGGTGTTTTTCATAATTTTCATGTTTGGGGTAGGGGTGGTTTGTCAATTAATTTTAGGTCCAGTTTCCTACATAATTTCAATAAGTCGGGCTTTTTTATACACTATTTTGCAGCTGAAATAATTTTATCGATGGTCACACCAATCTTTATTTTGATAGTTTATGACTGCCATAAGAGGGCCTGACACGGATCTATGATTATCACCCTTGCGCAAGAGCGGGTGGTTGGGTGGGTTCAAGTTCCTGTGGCTTCAATGCATTTTGCTGAGAAGCAACAGGAACTTGATAATGTGATGTCTAGCACTGTAATATCACTTGTCTTTTATTGCATCATGTAAGCGTCCTGGCTGAATCTTGTACGCGGTCCTCAGTGTTTTATAGGGTGGATGGAGGGTGTCTGGTTCCATGCTGCTTCAAAGATTTCTTCTTTGAAGTAGCAGGAACACAACTGGACTGGGTGGTGCTTAGTTGGTTCGTCGTGATATAGCTGAAATATTGTTGAAAGCGACGTTAAATTCTATTCACTCACCCATGCGCAAGAAAATAGCAACTCACATGGCTGCAGTGGTATTATTTTATTGCATCTTGCGGGCGCTTGACAATTTTACAACTTTTTCCAGCAATAAGCATCCGGTCAAGCCCAAAATGTCTCCTCTCCCATTTTGTTGTCTCATTTGTGTCCATTTTGCCCTCAAATTGCCAAATATCGAATGAAATACCAGGGGCGGCGGAAGCAATTTCAGATTGCCCCGACAAACGATCACAGCACAATTAGGCGAGGGTCCAGGGGCCGCTTAGGCCCCGGAAGCTCCGGGGTCCTAGATTGCAGGAGATGCATTCTGAGCTATTTCCGGCACATAAATCAGGTTCCACTAAAAGATTCCCGTCATCACCGCCGACAGAGGGTTGGCGAGATTGACGAGAAAAATATTTCAGAATTGACATTGTCAGACTGAAGACAGAAGAAAAGGATCAGAAAAGATCAGACTGTGAACAGAAGTATAAAAATTTCTACGAAACACTGAAATGTCCGGGAAAGCGCTCGTGAACGCTGGAGAGAAGATAACGCCCAAGATTTATCGACGAGAGTAGTATATAGAACACGGTAACCCTCCCATTGACCTGGCGTAAGAATCTGGCGTCGAGGTCAAGTGCATTATAGTACGGGCGAAAACCGGCAAAAGAGTGCGCCGTCTCAAAGAGGACGCCGTCTCATGTGGAGGTCATGTGGAGATCACGTGGTGGGCAAGGGCATGTATTCTTCCACGGTGATGTGGTCTGGTGGTGATGCGGTCGCGGAAAAAAGCTTCCGCGGAGAAAAAGTAGTCCCCAGACTTCAAATACGCTGCATGGTCCGATTGGGTCAAGTGAGGTATCAAAGTGAAGCATTCGTGAAGGGGCATCCAGTCCTGGGTGGGTGCATGTAAAATTAGGAATTTTTACTTTACCCCTAAAATAGGGGAAAACCCCTATCAACTCTAGCCAAAAGGGCTAATATATGTCCCGGGCTTATTGGGACCTGTCTATCAAGTCAATGGGGTGGGTGCATGTAGAATTAGGATTTTTTCCCGAAAATATAAAAAGCGGAACACGGACTTTACCCCTAAAATAGGGGAAACCTCTATCAACTCTAGCCAAAAGGGCTAATATCGGTCCCCGGGCTTATCGGGGCCCGCCTATCAAGTCAATGGGGTGGGTGCATGTAAAATTAGGATTTTTTTCCGAAACAAGAAAAGCGTAACACGGAATTTACCCCTACATTATAAAATTTACAGGCCTGTATGGGGTATGGGGATGGTCATTTTTGAACATGATAGGACATGTACTGACCTGTCGGTGGGGGTTTTCCCGCCAGAATTTCGCTGACGTCTGCTTGGGCTGGGGGTTGTCACGTGCCGAACACCTGGCTCCCCGAATTGCAACATTGTTGCACGTTCGCTACAATGTTGCGGCATCGTGAACACCTGGTCTGGTGCCTGCGTGTCTGCGTGAGTGAGTTCACGTGTCGAACACCTGGCTCCCCGAATTGCAACAATGTTGCACGTTCGCTACAATGTTGCGGCGGCCGCGAACACCTGCTCTGTGTGAGTGAGCCCACGTGCCGAACACCTGGCTCCCCGAGATCAAGGCATGTCCAGACTCGTTCTGGGTTGTGCAGTTCTGCCATGCAGAGGACGGGTACTAGGAATGCATATTAAATCTATAGCCAAAGTGTTTGGAAATAGACGTTTTGGGGTCTAGGTGGGCCACTGGTGGGTCGATGGAGTCGTATGAGGTATCAATGTGAAGCATTTGTGAAGGCGTATCTGATGGGCTGGGTGTGGGATTGAAATATTGTCATTCTGCGCATGCGCGGTAGACAAAGGGTATGGAAATAGACGTTTTGGGGTCTAGGTGGGCTACTAGTGGGTCGATGGAGTCGTATGAGGTATCAATGTGAAGCATTCGTGGAGGCGCATCCGACGGGCTGGGTGTGGGGTTGAAATATCGTCATTTTGCGCATGCGCAGTAGACAAAGGGTAGGGAAATAGCCGTTTTGGGGGCTAGGTGGGCCACTAATGGTTCGATGGAGTTGAGTGAGGTATCAATGTGAAGCATATGTGAGGGGGCATCCGATGGGGTGGGTGTGGGGTTGCAATATCGTCATTCTGCGCATGCGCGGTAGACCAAGGGTATGGAAATAGACGTTTTGGGGTCTAGGTGAGCCCCTAGTGTTCTGATGGGGTCGTATGAGGTCTTACTTTGAAGCTCTCGTGGAGGAGCATCCGACTGTTTGTGTCGTCCGTTTTCAATATTCTGTGCATGCGTAGTCTGGCCGTAGTATAGAAAGCAGGCATTTTGAGGGGTGCGTGGGGGAGTGTGTTCGGGGTAGAGATGGACCACTATTGGTCCGAATGGGTCGTGGGTGGGGTCAAAGTGAAGCTTTTTTGGGGTAGAGTCAGAATGGCGTGTTTTTTATTGCAAGTCTCGTCAATGTGCGCATGCGCAGTTGAGTGTAGTAAATAAATGTGCTCATTTTGGGGGAGCGTGGGGTGTGTTTAGGGTAGAGATGGACCACTGTTGGTCCGAATGTGTCGAGGGAGGTGTCATCTTGCAGTTCTCGGGGTGTAGACCCCGATTTGAGTTATGTCCACGTGACGTCATCAGTACGAGTAATAGCGAAAGAGGTTATTTTGGGGTAGTGAAAGAAGGTATTTGGTGTAGAGATGGATCACTATTGGTCCGAATGCGTGGTCGGAGGTGTCATCCTGTAGTTCTCGGGGTGCAGACCACGATATGAGGGATGTTCACGTCATCTGTGATGTCATTGGTGAAGTCAGTAGGAGTAGTAGCCAAAGTGGGCATTTTGGGGCAGTGAAAGAAGGTATTTGGTGTAGAGATGGACCATCCTTGGTCCGAATGCGTCGTGGGAAGTGTCATCTTGCAGTTCTCGGTGTGTAGACTCCATTTGAGGGATGTCCACAGCATCTGTGACGTCATTGGTGACGTCATCAGTACGAGTAGTAGCGAAAGAACATCTTTTATAATTGGCTCAGTGCCAATTTTTTTCCACGATTTGCGGGATGTCCAAATAATCTGTGACGTCATTGGTGACGTCATCGGTACGAGTAGTAGCCAAAGTGGGCATTTTGGGGCAGTGAAGGAAGGTATTTGTTGTAGAGATGGACCATCCATATCTGTCATGCATTATACCATATCTTTGTTGTGACGCCATCGGCGACGTCATCAGTACGAGTAATAACGAAAGTACATAGTGTAGACCACAACTCTCCTTGTCATTTGTGACGTCATTGGTTATGTCATCAGTACGAGTGGTAGCGAAATTTTGATTAGTCGTCCAATACATATGGAATGATGAGGGACACGAGTTAATCTCTATATGTACAGACACCACCACACACCAATAATACCACCACACACACACTACCACACACCACCACCACCACCAACACCACCACCACACACCACCACCACCACCACCACACACCACCACCAACACCACAACCACACACCACCACACACCACCATCGGGCGTTGACGGGCGTCAACGCCCGGTGGTGGTGGTAGCTCACGTAGCTCGGAGCTCCGCCGTATTTTTCAATCGGATAGCGGTTTGGACACCTGTTGACCTCAATAATTTGCATATGACCTCTGTGAGGTCACTTCCGCTTCCGTTGACGTGACCGGAAGTGACCTTTGACCCTGCGCGCAATTTTTATCCGTTATTGTTAGCGCGCGCAGGGTCAAAGGTCAGTTCCGGTCACGTGAACGGAAGTGGAAGTGACCTCACAGAGGTCATATGCAAATTATTGAGGTCAACAGGTGTCCAAATGCTCTTGCAGAATACCGGATAATAATGGTGCGCATGAGTTAAAGATCACTTCCGTTCAATATTGTTCATCAGAGATACTCAAACTTCTTACAATACATCTACAATACAGTTAGTGAGGCAGGTCTAATATTTCTCCTCACTCTTTCCTGTTTGACCAGTGTTTGCTGGTGTAGCCCTGTTTGACCAGTGTTTGGTGGTATAGCCCTGTTTGACCAGTGTTTGGTAGTATAGCCCTGTTTGACCAGTGTTTGATCGTATAGCCCTGTTTGACCAGTGTTTGGTTGTATAGCCCTCTTTGACCAGTGTTTGCACACCGCTCCAAGAGCTCCGAGCTTCAAGAGCTCCGGGGCTCGGGGCGTCACCTGTCTTGTAACAACTTCCGGTTCCGGACACGTGACAGTAAACATGGAAAACCCCGGAGGTAAGATGCGGACCCGGATGTAAAACCACTGTACCCGTATGGAAGATGGGGGAACGAGGGGAAAAACCCACTGGAAAATCCGGATGTTGACAAGGTCCCGGGTGTAAAATCCACTGCCCATACATACATACATATCCACGCGCACGGGCAACGCCGTTCAGTTGTACACCAGTACATCTTGGGCCCCGCCTTGTGAGTAGTTGAACTGAGTGTGCTAAAAATAGATCACCAGCTAGCGTGCTATAAAAGGGAAGCGGCCTGGCCGTTTCATCAGATACTCTGTCAACCACCAAGATGTTCACTTGTACTACGTGCTCCAAATCATTCACTCGTCTGCACGACTTGCGCCGCCATGAGGCTACCAAGCACGACGGAACCGCCCGGTATAGTTGTACGATATGTACACTGGCGTTTCAGCGCCCGGATCATTTACAGCGCCATAAACGTTCAATTCATGGGCCACCCAAGCGTCCATGCGAAAAATGTGGTCGGCTTTTCAAACTGACCAGTCAGTTGCTGCGACACCAACGCACACGACACCCTGTTCCGCAGCCACGTTTGCTGGTAGAGAAGCCCGTAGGCACCAGTATAGAGACAGAGGGAGCTCCCACCCATCGCATGAGGGCCGATGATGATGATGTCGCCCTAATTCAACAGTCAAATTCCGACGACAAGACCTTGAGCCAGATTTTGTACGACGTAGAGGGCAAAGTACACTTCGCGGACGAACCCATAAATGTTCCTAGCGATCTGTTACGCGACGATCATCCAGTGAGTGACATCTATCGGCGCCATTGGCCCATGATCCGGCACTGCTTCCACCGTCATCGCCCTATTCAAGATATCTACAATTTCCGACTGACCGACCTCGCCCGTTTACGCAGCTACGTGGAAGCCATCTTCAACGATCAAAGTACGACCTTCAAGTTGAATCTGGCGTTTGGTTATGTGCTACAGCATAAGGAGGCAGACCAAGTCCGATACTTTTACCCGAGCAGTAGCATCCGGGTATTTGACCAACCGTTTACCATCACGGATAAGACGTCGCTAGAGACGATGCTGGAGAAACTGGACACCGTGGATCCCTTGGAATGGGCCCAACAACAACGCCCCAACACCCAGTGGGTCGTAGAGAGGATGACCAATGTCACGTTTTTCGTCACCAAGCTGACCGACTACACCATAGGCTGAATGCTTCACCCATGCACTGATGAATACCATAACATGCCATACATACTCTATATGTCTATACGCTGATCGTTGACGGCGGCAACGCTAGGTGGTGATGGTGGTGGTGCTGTGAGGATAATAAAACGTGTATTACGCAATGTGCCTGTTGTTGTTGATGTCTCTTGGTTGTGTTTATATTGAATGGGTCTGAGTATATTGATGCGATGAAAGGAAGTTTTCGGAGAGAACGTAATTCGACATGTTGCACGGTTGGACTCAAACACAAACACACACACGTACGCAATGTGGCTCAGTCGTACACCAGTACTTCTGGGTCCTCGACTTGTAGGTACTTGAAGTAAGTGTGCTAAAAATAGATCACCTGCTAGCGTGCTATAAAAGGGAAGCGGCCTGGCCATTCCATCAGACACTCTGTCTATCACCAAGATGTTCACTTGTACTACGTGCTCAAAATCGTTTACTCGTCTGCACGACTTGCGCCGCCATGAGGCCACCAAGCACGACGGAACCACCCGGTATAGCTGCACGAGGTGTGGGAAACTATTTATTCGCCTGGACAGTCTACTGTGTCATGAACGGACAGTGCATGGGGCACCCAAGCATCTATGCGAGGAATGTGGTCGACTTTTCAAACTGCCCAGTCTGTTGCTGTGACACCAACGTACACAACATCCTGATCCGCAGCCAAGTTTGCAGGTAGAGGAGCCCGTAGGCAACAGTATCGAGACAGCGGGAACACCCACCTACCGCACGAGAGCCGATGATGATGATGTCGCCCTAATTCAACAGTCAAATTCCGACGACAAGACCTTGGGTCAGATTTTGTACGACGTGGAGAGCAAAGTACACTTCGCGGATGAACCCATAAATGTTCCTAGCGATCTGTTGGACGAAAACCATCCAGTGAGTGACATCTATCGGCGCCATTGGCACATGATACGGCACTGTTTCCACCGTCATCGCCCTATTCAAGATATCTACAATTTTCGACTGACCGACCTCGCCCGTTTACGCAGCTACGTGGAAGCCATCTTCAACGATCAAACTACGTCCTTCAAATTAAATCTGGCGTTCGGTTATGTGCTGCAGCATAAGGTGACAGACCAAGTCCGATACTTTTACCCGAGCAGTAACATCCGGGTATTTGATCAATCGTTTACCATCACGGATAGGGTGTCGCTAGAGACGATGCATGAGAAACTGGACACCGTGGATGCCTTGGAATGGGCCCAACAACAACGTCCCAACACCAATTGGACAGTGGAGAGGATGACCATGGTCATGTTTTTCGTTACCAAGCTGACCGACCAACCCATCGGCTGAATGCTTCACCCCTGCACTGATGAATACCATAACATATATACGTACATACTCTATATGTCTACATGCTGATCGTTGAATAGAGCTCAGTAAACACTTGTTCCTAATGTGACGGTGCGTTAAATAATAAAGCATGGTGTTTTATATTTCAATTTGTTTTGTTGCGAACATACTAAACCTACCCAGGGCGGCTCCACCAGCCTGGGTATGATGTAACATTGGGGATAATAAACTGTATGGACATTGCTGAACTTGTTGTTATTCAAGACAACCGATTTCCGATTGAAAAATACAGCGGAGCTCCGACCCACATGAGCTACCACCACCACCGGGCGTTGACGCCCGTCAACGCCCGGTGGTGGTGTTGGTGGTGTGTGGTGGTGTGTGGCTGTGGTGTTGGTGGTGGTGTGTGGTGGTGGTGGTGGTGTGTGGTGGTGGTGTTGGTGGTGCATGGTAGTGTGTGTGTGGTGGTTTTATTGGTGTGTGGTGGTGTCTGTGCATATAGACATTAACTCGTGTCCCTCATCATTCCATATGTATTGGACGAATAATCAAAATTTCGCTACCACTCGTACTGATGACATCACCAATGACGTCACAGATGACAAGGAAAGTTGTGGTCTACACCATGTACTTTCGTTACTACTCGTACTGATGACGTCACCGATGGCGTCACAACAAAGATA
Organism: Hanleya hanleyi; assembly: GCA_036873755.1. NCBI lineage: Eukaryota > Metazoa > Mollusca > Polyplacophora > Lepidopleurida > Hanleyidae > Hanleya > Hanleya hanleyi. The sequence goes on along the minus strand of JAVTVY010007447.1, from coordinate 11,049 downwards.
TGGTATAATGCATGACAGATATGGATGGTCCATCTCTACAACAAATCCCTTCCTTCACTGCCCCAAAATGCCCACTTTGGCTACTACTCGGACCGATGACGTCACCAACATCTCGCAAATCGTGGAAAAAATTGGCACTGAGCCAGTTATAAAAGATGTTCTTTCGCTACTACTCGTACTGATGACGTCACCGATGACGTCACAGATGCTGTGGACATCCCTCAAATGGAGTCTACACACCGAGAACTGCAAGATGACACTTCTACACCAAATACCTTCTTTCACTGCTCCAAAATGCCCACTTTGGCTACTACTCCTACTGATGACGTCACCAATGACATCACAGATGACGTGAACATCCCTCATATCGTGGTTTGCACCCCGAGAACTACAAGATGACACCTCCGACGACGCATTCGGACCAATAGTGATCCATCTCTACACCAAACACCTTCTTTCACTATCCCAAAATACCCTCTTTCGCTATTACTCGACATCGGTGATGACGTCACCGATGACGTCACAGATGACGTGGACATAACTCAAATCGGGGTCTACACCCCGAGAACTGCAAGATGACACCTCCCTCGATACATTCGGACCAACAGTGGTCCATCTCTACCCCAAACACACCCCCACACTCCCCCAAAATGAGCACTTTTACTTACTACACTCAACTGCGCATGCGCACATTGACGAGACTTGCAATAAAAACACGCCATTCTGAATGTAACCCCAAAATACTTCACTTTGACACCACCCACGACCCATTCGGACCAATAGTGGCCCATCTCTGCCCCGAACACACTCCCCCACGCACCCCTCAAAATGCCTGCTTTCTATACTACGGCCAGACTACGCATGCACAGAATATTGAAAACGGGCGACACAAACAGTCGGATGCTCCTCCACGAGAGCTTCAAAGTAAGACCTCGTACGACCCCATCAGGCCACTAGGGGCTCACCTAGACCCCAAAACGCCTATTTCCATACCCTTGGTCTACCGCGCATGCGCAGAATGACGATATTCCAACCCCACACCCACCCCATCGGATGCCCCCTCACATATGCTTCACATTGATACCTCACTCAACTCCATCGAACCATTAGTGGCCCACCTAGACCCCAAAACGGCTATTTCCATACCCTTTGTCTACCGCGCATGCGCATAATGACGATATTTCAACCCCACACCCAGCCCGTCGGATGCGCCTCCACGAATGCTTCACATTGATACCTCATACGACTCCATCGACCCACTAGTAGCCCACCTAGACCCCAAAACGTCTATTTCCATACCCTTTGTCTACCGCGCATGCGCAGAATGACAATATTTCAATCCCACACCCAGCCCATCAGATGCGCCTTTACAAATGCTTCACATTGATACCTCATTTGACTCCATCGACCCACCAGTGGTCCACCTAGACCCCAAAAACGTCTATTTTCACACACTTTGTCTATAGAATATGCATTCCCAGTACCCGTCCTCTGCATGGCAGAACTGCACAACCCAGAACGAGTCTGGACATGCCTTGATCTCGGGGAGCCAGGTGTTCGACACGTGAACTCACTCACGCAGGCACCAGACGAGGTGTTCACGATGTCGCAACATTGTAGCGAACGTGCAACAATGTTGCAATTCGGGGAACCAGGTGTTCGGCAGACGTCAGCCCAAGCAGACGTCAGGGAAATTCTGGCGGGAAAACCCCCACAGACAGGTCAGTACATGTCCTATCATGTTCAAAAATGACCATCCCCATACCCCATACAGGCCTGTAAATTGTATAATACAGACCCCTATTGTAGGGGTAAATTCCGTGTTGCGCTTTTTATAGTTTCGGAAAAAAATTCCTAATTTTACATGCACCCACCCCATTGACTTGATAGGCGGGCCCTGATAAGCCCGGGGACCGATATTAGCCCTTTTGGCTAGAGTTGATAGGGGTTTTCCCCTATTTTAGGGGTAAAGTCCGTGTTCCGCTTTTTATATTTTCGGGGGAAAATGTTAATTTTACATGCACCCACCCCATTGACTTGATAGACAGGTCCCAATAAGCCCGGGACAGATATTAGCCCTTTTGGCTAGAGTTGATAGGGGTTTTCCCCTATTTTAGGGGTAAAGTCCGTGTTCCGCTTTTTAAATTCCTAATTTTACATGCACCCACCCAGGACTGGATGCTCCTTCACGAATGCTTCAATTTGATACCTCACTCAACCCAATCGGACCATGCAGCGTATTTGAAGTCTGGGGACTACTTTTTCTCCGCGGAAGCTTTTTTTCCGCGACCGCATCACCACCAGATCACATCACCGTGGAAGAATACATGCCCTTGCCCACCACGTGACCTCCACATGAGACGGCGTCTTTTTTGAGACGGCGCACTCTTTTGCCGGTTTCGCCCGTACTATGATGCACTTGACCTCGACGCCAGATTCTTACGCCAGGTCAATGGGAGGGTTACCGTGTTCTATATACTACTGACGAGATTCCAAGACTCAATGATGATCATTGGCCTATAGATTTATTCGCCTGTACACATAAAATGTACAGATGTCGCTCCTGATGGTTAAATATTACAGGTCAGCAGCACCATCTGCACATTTTAATAATAATGCTGACGGTTAAATATTACAGGTCCGTAGCACCATCTGGACATTTAATTAGTGTACAGTCGATGGCGCTGTTAGACCCAAATATATGTACATGTAAGTTACAATACATACGCTACGAATTATGGTTCAATTTGCTCTGAAAAGGTGTAGGTATAGATATTCTAGTAGACGGTAATCAACGGTCCTGAAATTATTGCCCTGACCATGGTCGGGGTGGTCGGGTCGGTTCCTCCGCCCATGTATACACCAAACGGGAGAGGTCAAATATACTTAATTCCTGATGATACCACATATGTCATATGTCAAAATGACTGGAATAACAAGAAGATGTTTATTTCGAAACTAAAATGTGTTCAACCAAGAAAACAGTTAGATCACTTAGATAGCACCCCACAGTTCCGATATTACACTTTAAAGTTTAATTGCTAATAAAAAGCTGTAAGATTATGTATTTTTTTCTCAATATTGCGGGAAAAACAATAGCAAGGGAGGTAACTCGGGGAACCCTCGGGGATGGGCTGCTTCTGAATTTTTATCATTCGATGTAAATGAAGATAAAAACTAGCTGGCGATGTGACCTACCCAAAAGCACTTTCTCAAATCTTCCAGATCATCTTTCAGTTGGGAACGTCATACAATGCTCAAGTGTCAAACTGGGAGAATTTTTCGTAATTTTCATGTTTGGAGTAGGGGTGGTTTGTCAATAAATTTTTGGTCCAGTTTTCTTCATAACTTCCTAAATAACATTTTGTTGCTGAAATTCTTACAATTTTTTTCATGTATAGTTATCGATAGCCACATCAGTCTTTAGTATGACCTGAGGGGATTTGTGATAGTGTATCGCTGCCATTTGAGAGCCTTACACGAAAACTGTTTTCTGCGCCCAGGGTAGTTTGGGATGAAGAATAGGACTGCGCATGCGCAACTGGAAATGGAACCCTGCACCCTGAACCAGAGAACCTAGAAACATGGTGATATGACTCTTTAAGTTCCCTGGACAAGGCTTCCGCCCTAGAGTATTGTGGGTTGAGAAATAGGAGGGAACGTGAAGTGGAATGCTGTACCGAGAATCAGAGGGCCTAGAGACATTGGAATTTCACCGTTTGATTCGCTGGACCCAGGCTTCCGCCCTAGGGTAGTGTGGGTGAGGGAATATAGCTACACATGCGGAACCGGAAGTGAAACCAGAGGGCCTAGAGACATGGGATTTCACCGTCTGAGTAGCCTGGACCCATACTTCTGCCCTAGGGTAGTGAGCGAATAAGGCTGCGCATTCGCAACCGGATATGAAACCCTGTACGGGGAATCACAGGGCCTAAGAGACATGGAGATTTCACCGTTTGCATCACGCCCATTTTAACCTAATATCTTATAATTAGATCAAAATTGGAACACAATATAAACCTGTCAAATTGAATATCAAATTGAAGCTAATGACAACCACAACGCTAAAATACATGTTACAATTGAATAATGTATCATGCGAGGTCATTTTGGGGCACTTTAATGCCATCTTGAGTCAAACAGATCCGTTGACCCCTCCAAGCCTGGGCGGAGGCATTATTCCTTACCAATCTTTCTACACTATCACTGAAACCACAATTATGACCTAACGCTCCGAGGTTATATAGCAAATCTTATTAGGGTTATTTTCAGCCAATTTGCATACCCCTCCGAGCACAGGATCATGGGTAAATTCAACATGACGGTCAATGAGGGTCTGACTGATAAGTTTATAAGATAAATGAAATACTCTATCAACCTAGGTGATTTTGATGTCAGTTAAGGTCACCTTTGTCAGTGATCACCATTACATATTATAGAGAAGGCCTTCAAGGCAGTGGCAATATAAGCTAACGACAATGCCATGTGATTGTTTTTATATGAATAATTTATCTGAGATCTAAAGCTAATTAACACCTGTTGTGCAGAACCACGTAGCGCCACGGTCAGGTATTGGCTCCGTTGCTGAAATGTCCACCCATTTTATGGACATACAGTGGCCAAAATGGACCATAACCTCATTCGACGAAGTGATACCATCGTATGTGGCCGTTTTAACCATCGTTGCCGTGGGTTGCTCCATCTTCATCGCTGGAGTTGATGTTTGCAGTGCCTGACCCCAGTTCACTGAAGTCGGTTCATCTCGTATTCACTTCCGTGGCGTTTCTGTATAAGTCGTATATTCAGCTCGGCGATGTACAGAAGGTGTATCGTCTATTCTACAGCTTTTAGCGACACTGTCCGTTGGAAAAAAACGTCTTGCCGTATGGTCCTCTCCAGGTTGAGTCCACACTAGCCACGGTTTCGCACAAAGTGGCCCCTAATTTCATAATATGGAAGGTCGTCCGTTTTTGACAGTACGATAATTCTTCTTCCCTTTGTACAAACGGATATCTATAATGCCATCATGTTGGACATAACCTTTCCTCCAAACGGGCATATAACATCTGCTGGTTGATCGCGCCTACGCGTCACTACAGACTTAATCGTGCCGGGAAGTGAATATTTAGCAAGCCAAGATCCGCACTTTTTCGTGGCGCGAAAATGATTTCTTTGTGGTGAAAAAAGTTTACAAAAACGAGTAGGAGGGCCCCGTTCTTTTCGCCTTTAAAAATGAACGTTAGATGGGGAACACCTGCATTAAAAGAAAATCATTTCGTACGTTTTCTCTGGGTGGTGGGTCGAAATTGACACATTTTCATACATTTTACAGAAAAGATGATGGTTTAAGGTTTAAGTAGGATTGCGCGTCTTTCCTTTTCATTTCCAATAGTCCACGTGTCCCCTGAAGTAATGGCACGACTACGCCCATTCAGAAAATATAAGCATTTACAGGCTTTTTGTTGAAGATTTTACAACTATTTATGGCCGAAAAATCGAACACATGACAGTTTTCAGCCGCACATAAGTAAGGTGTGGAATGCATCCTCTCTTTCGTGTTCGAGCTTGGCAATCACCAGAGTAGAGGAGACACAGATGAATAGAAGGCGCCTAGCTATTGTAGCACGCAGATCTACCTCTCTCATCACGTTGTAGTCGAACGACTGGTAGGGTAGCCTAATGAGTTTTCTTCTCGGTTTAATAACCGAATTAGAACGGGAAAGATTAGGTTCTCCCAGTTTGTCTTTTCTGGTCTCTATAGACTCCCGTGACGACGGTTGTGGAGTCAGGTCGGACTAGCCCTTCTAGCAGTACTGTCATCTGCTCTACCGTTGGCAAGTCCAAGCGCAATCTAGCCCCAGAACTCACTTTAGCTGCGAAACCCGACCTCTGGCCTAGTGGATTTCTGGGAGCGGAAACGGAAACGTCGCACCTGTTTGTTTACTTTCTTATTTGTTCTACTTTTTATGTGTTTTGTACTCTGTCCCAAATGGGATGCTCAGTACAATAAAGAATCTTATCTTATCATGCGCACAATTAATTTTCGTCGGAACCAATCTCGCATTCGTCTATTTCCGTATTGGCGAAAATTAGCCCAGTTGCTGAGTTCTGGGGGTAGATTGCTATTATTCAACTAAACATAGAAATAGTTTTGTATAATTTGAATGAATTATGTTCGTTTGGTTAAAATTAACTTCATTTCACAATAAAATGCGATCGGATCGTTCGATTACCAAAGGCACTATTTCGTAGTCGGCTCACTACTTGAGGGCCATACGCTCCCCACGGGTGGGGATTTGTGCGTTCTATGTGAGAGGCTCGTTCCGCCAATACGGAAATAGCCGAACGTGAGATTGGTCCAAGCGGTTTCTCTGAGCTGTCATCCCCGTAGCTGCTTGTCCGGATCCTATGCCTCTTTCCGACTCTTCTCGGCTTTGAGAGCTCGGCGTCTCAGGAAGCACCTCGCCGGGTCTTCGGTCGTTGGAACTGGGTCGTGTGTACCAGGCCTCACGGTCAGTGATGGTAATTTGGGACCTGTATATAAGACAATCTAAGATTTTAGCGGCAGAGTGACACTCTCACATCGCCTGGCATAGTTATATGACTCCGCGTCAGAGATTGACACTACCAATACCATGGCAAGACAATGGGATGGGTCGACTTGATAAAAATGGCGCGGATACGACCAATCGCTAGAGCAGTGACGGTACTCTATTGGTTTATTCAGCCAGTTAGAGAGAACTACCTCTCTAAAATGGAGGTGAAAGGGTCTTTATTTTTTGCTCAAGAGCCAAGAACATATCGAACTAAGAGACAATCCAACATGGTCGACCAAGGTCATATATTTCCGCATCAGATGATATTGGTAGACTGTAGTACTCTATGTTAAATCAAGATATTAATAGACAGTGATAGTGTACTGTTCCAGCTGTCTCCCCTTCAGTGATTGGTCATCCGACCCCGCCATTTTAACTAAGACGAGCATTCTCATTGGATCACTATTTATAGGAGCCATCCCAATGTTCATACACAACCACGTGACTGTCTCAGTTGACCGATGACATAGCGCGGTCTCGTTTTCGATTTCAAAATCTGGCGTCTAACTGGGAAAATGTTGTTGTTGCTGCATCAGCCGATCATTGGCCCTCCGTAGAAGGGTCCAATACTATAGGCTAATGGTCTTGAAAAAACAATGTCCATCTAATAGATGACATGTTTTGTTCTCTATTGAAAATATAGACTATGCACACTTTCATTGGAAAATAACTGTTACCACATGTAACAACATATCAGTTTAGTCGCCTGAAGATTTTGAAGTGTTACGGAATGATGAATAAATGAAGTTATTGAGCAAAAACGACCTTTTTTATCTCAATTTTAGGGAGGTAGTAGTTCTCTCTAACCTGTGTGTAATACAACAAAACGACTTGCGTCAGGTCGCCAGAGTTATCGCCCTTGGGTCATCACCGACTTGGGTATAATTATAGATACCATGTCTTCCAGTATCTGGCGGGGGGGGGCGGTGAATTATGCTATTTATTCTTATAATTGTTCTTAATATGCTCGTAATACACTTAATCTCCGAGAAAATTACATGCTGGAGTGTATTTCAGAAGGAATTTCCGAAAGGCGTAATTTGGTGACGTATACTTTTCATTCGGGTGTTCAGGTATATGAAATTTGGCAAATTATGGAGGTTAAATAGATCTTTAGCGTTCAGGTTGATAATTTAACTCAACGAAATCACTGGTAATGGTAATTATATTTATTGTCTATTTCTCGAATGCAATAACAAACCGTATTACGGTTCTGAAAGTGTAACAGGAATGCAATTCACAGCATATCATCTATATATTAATTGCAATCTGAATAAGTTGCCGCAATCAACAGAAACAAACTGATATATTTACAGCATACATATGATCTTGGTTGCATATCCTGAGAGGTCAAAATTTATCAGTTAACTTCAATCAAACCATATATATTTTAGTTCAGACCATGCAGACCATACCGAACGTCGTTTCCTTTTTAAAGTGAAATGGAGAGACGTATATGATGAACCATCTTCACCAGCCAGTCTTCATTAGCCAACTACATCGCAAAAATCAATGTACACAGATGTACAAGGGTGACGTAATATACGTCGACTTGTCTATAGAGGATGATCAGTCAATCAGGAAAAGAAACCGAACATTTTTCTTGCATATATATACGCGGTTGTTTTGTTCTCATATACTCACTAAAAACTTGGACGTTACTCAGATTCAGATCAACATTGGCAAAAACTTTATAATATAACACAAAAGTATCCACAGGCTTCCTCCAGTTAACACGATTCCTCAACCAACTCAGTGAAGTTATTAACCAGATAGTGAGAAATTGTCACAAAAGCTGACAAAAAAATAGCATCAAACCATTGTTGTTATTTTTCACATTCAAACCAAAAAGTTACGTGTACTTAGGTAACGCTTATCCAGGAAGTTAAAAATATATTTTGAACAAAATGTCTGCACAACTATATTCTTCAAGTGACAATAATGGCATGAAATAAGACCTCATATGCAGTACGCATTTCATATACACTACAGCTCTCCCGGGGGCTTTGCCCCTCGAGCGCAATATCTTACCAATATTTGTCATTCTTTCTCAAAACTATTGTGCAATAAAAAACAGAAATACACAAACATGTGGCAAAAATTATCACGCAGTGTTTTGTACAATTTATACACAGATTTGTGTACTTCTCAAACAAATTACGCGGGATGACACATTAATGTGTGCATAGAAGAGAGACAACACAGTGTCAGATACATTTTGCCACACCTTTTGTACACAGTGGTTTTGTACAGGCTGTACAATGTCTCGTGTCATCATACAGAACAGTTCAGCTGGTGATTCGTTCTGAAACTAAGGATAATCTACCTGAGAAGTGGGGATATCTATCGCTCAATACCCTCTTTGGTCACCATGGTAAATTTTATTTTCTTCCAGTATATGCTTCCTTCGCTAATTTATCATCTTGCTCCTATAGCCTTTATAACAATATATATGGATCGACGGTCCGTGTAACCTTGCACAGTTCAATTTTCGTTTTTGTTTTCTCAAAATCAAAAATTGAAATTTGACGGTCAATTTTCAATTTTCGTTTTTTGTTTCTGTAATCTCAAAATTAAAAATTGAAATTTGACCGTCAATTTTCAATTTTCGTTTTTTGTTTCTGTAATCTCAAAATTAAAAATTGAAATTTGACCGTCAATTTTCAATTTTCGTTTTTAGTTTTTTTGATCTCAGAATCAAAAATTCAAATTTGACCGTCAATTTTCAATTTTTGATCCTGGGATTGCAAAAACAAAAAACAAAATTGATATTTGACAGTCAATTTTCAATTTTCGTTTTTCGTTTTGCTTCACGCAAAAATGAAAATCAAATATTGAAAATTGCCTCGACTTGTCCGTTTTTCGTTTTTTGATTTTAACTTTGACGTATCAATGTTGAGTTCGCACGTGGACGGGTTATGATGTCACTTCCGGTACGCCGAGTAGAATAGAAAACACAAATCGTGTCGTATAAGAGGTGTGGAGCGTGAGAGGCATGTGGCCCACCAGGCCATCCTCGGGAGCCAGTGTATTGATCGATTTGTTAGGGTATCTATACATTGCCTTGGTTAGTTGCTCACGGTAGTTCTGGATAAAAAAAAGATCAAGGGGTATCCTCTAAATCAAACCATTTATTGAACAGGCTCAGCTAGCTCATTACGACAATCCGCTAGCTGCACTGTTTGAGATGTGACATCGCTGGCATAACTTTGATGTCAGGCTGAAATCGACATAGTGAGTCAAAGCAAAAACCACCGGCTTGGGATGCCGACATGCTAATTCAAAATAACCTCTGGGGATGAAATGTTCGAGATTGAGGCAACGACTCAAGAACTCACTCGAATCATCAAAAATGTCCAGGTAAACCCTGTGCGAGGATTCACGATTTACCTGGACTTGTGAAGATGCACCAGACAGGTCTGGATAGGTGGCATCCCGCTGTTCTCATTGGTTATTGGCATTCAGGCCTGAGCCAATCAGGACGCAGTCTTAGATTTTCTCATTTCTAAAAATAGATGTTTAGAGCGCTACAAAAGCGAACAGCATTCATGCACAAAACCGCTATTTGTTATTGATTTGAAATATAGTATTTATAAAGATACCAACAAAGATGTAATCCCAATAAGAGTAAGCATCGCGGTGATGGGCCGCGAAATCCGCATAAGCGGCCCGTAAACCACCATTTCAAACAAGCACACAATCGCCACGTTTGATGCCAGACGTCTGAATGCTTCAACGCTTCAGGTCCAATCTCCATTCTCTATTTTTGGGACCTGGATCGTTGGAGCGTTCAGATGCCCGTCAACGTTCAGCGTCAAAAACGCTTCAACGCTTCAACGCTTTAAGTGCGGATGTCAAACGCATCGAAGCGGGAAGTTCCTTTGGGGGTTATGAATTAGGGTATCCACGTATTTATTATACTATCCTACTTTAATGAAACTACCGTGTGTATGCACCTCCGTTGTTCTCCATATAATGCATCACACCTGCTGCACGAATGCCTACTCACTTCTGCACATGCACAGTTGGCCCATTATAATCTAGGTCGAATGCCTGGCTCCAGGGATCTATAGTGTAATGAAACTCCCAAATCTTTCCCCCTACTGGTTTTCCATATTATGCTCCACACCTGCCTAAACAATCCGATTTGCGCTTTCCATACTACTCTGCGGACCGAAAGTGACATCATAAGCCTTGCGCGTGCGCAGTTAGCATTGACGCGTCAAAGTTAAAATCAAAAAACGAAAAACGGACAAATCGAGGCAATTTTCAATATTTGATTTTCATTTTTGCGCGAAATAAAACGAAAAACGAAAATCGAAAATTGAATGTCAAATTTCAATTTTTGATTTTGAGAAACCGAAAACGAAAAACGAAAATTGAAAAATGACGGTCAAATTTCAATTTTTGATTTTGAGAAACCAAAAGCCAAAAAACGAAATTGAATTGTGCA
>JAVTVY010007446.1:0-43261 GCA_036873755.1 Hanleya hanleyi | reverse complement strand
CACATTTCTAAACAATGTAGTTCGAGGGGCTCCGACCCGGAAGTGATTAACTCTGATCTGATGCCTGTCGGTCAAGAAACTAGTGTTGAAATAAAGAATGCTCTCATCTGAACAAACAATACCCATTCCCAAACTATCTTGAGAAGGCACAGATAAAACTATGCACAGATAGAGATTTTACAGCCTATATACCAAGGGTACCCCCTTTATAATTTTCCCTCAGTTTGCCCCATATGACTTAAGACTGAGGTACAAGTAAAAAGAACAATATCTCACTAACCTCTACATATTTTCCACCTGGTAAAAAGCACCAAGTCGACAATCCTTCTGCCTATAATAAGAAGTATAAAGCATTGACTAGATATGTTAAACACTATTTTAAATTATATTTTAATTATTTTAATTCATTTTTTTATGAAAATGTAAAAATAAAGAAACGTTTAATTAAAAATCTGACAAAATATAATTTGTTCAGAAGCTGCTCATTTATACTACATTTGATAAAAATTTCCTTCACGACAGTGGTTAACTTCCCCATGTAATCAGTGGGTCATCCCAGTAATCTATCAAATGTGAACAAATTTGATGTTGATACAAAGATCAAAGACATGTTTAATCCTGTAATAAGTGACAGCAATATACACAAATGTGTACAAAACACATACCAAAATATAACACAGAGGTGTTTATGGTATACACAACTCCCATATAGAGAATATATGTTAGTTCAATTGGATGGATCTACATCTCATCAACTTGTTGGCACTAATTAGAAAGATGCACATATTACTTGTAAACAGTTATTATTACCGAGAAAACTCATAAATAACATTGAGAAATATATTCTGTGTCCGATTTCAAGTCCATGAATGCAATGTTTGCAAACAGATAACACTTGTAGAAACACAACATAGAAGAAAAAAGGAATAAAATTCAATGACAACATGGTCATTTACTGATCTCTGCTACATAATACAACCATGAAAGGTGAAGACAGATGGAAGTTCACTCACTTAAACTGTTAACTGTTTGGGGAAACATTGAAGTGGCAACTTACAGAAATCAAGGCCTATCTTCCAATAGAGTTGGAGGCCATACCTTTGAGTCACACCGTGCGAAATGCCAGAGAAACTATTTGGTGTGTACAGTGGGGAGGACTTGCTATATATTTGGTGCTTGTAATCCATGTGCCTTGCTGCCCACCAGATCTCTAATCTGAATATGATTAAAAATTACAAACTTATAATCCTGGAGGTACTGAAAATGAAATGAAGAGAAAGTATGTGCTATGATGCAACTGCGACCGACAATAGATACACAAAAATGTAAAGCCACCAACAGTCAGATTAATTAATGACTCAGTTATCAGATTTTATTTGTCTCATTAAATTTATAAATGCAAAAGGCATTTTGGATATTCTTTGTGTGTGGAACAAACATCTGAGTTTTTACAGGTGATTTGATTATTATTAATTTCATGTGGTTCCAGACTGATATGAAGTGGATTTATACATAAATGATTAAAGCATTGAAGATTTGAACCGAGGTCTAGATTTTGAAAAAAACAAAACATGTAGTTGTATCTATGTGAATTTCCTTTCTTCCATTTATAATTTATTGCATCTCGAATGCTAATTTGCTCATAACTACCAACTGTGTTAAGCGGACCTCGTCATAGTTGGCATTGACAATTTGGCCCTAGCACTGACAAATCAGCCATTGTTTGCCTATATTTGATCCAAAAGGTCTCCATATTGTCACGGAAATGGCATAAGAAATCAAGAGATGTTACTCATCATTATCAGCAAGATGTTTATTTCACCCACATTTGGCCAAAAAAAAATTAATAATTGAAAAATTAATTAAAATTAATTAAAAGATTATTTTATTTTATTAATAATTTAATAACATAAATTTGAAATAACCTCAATATTTGTACGTTGTGCATGAGTCAGCCTGGAGATAATTGGGCTGATCAAGTCAAAACTATATCCACAGTGACGATTTGAAGTTCTCTGGTCAAATGTAAAAATCTATTGTGACAGGCATCAGAACACTATTAATTTTGTTGCTTGTTATGTATTAGCATAAAAAATCACAAAAAATTCAGAAAACTTTCGATGCATAAATCCACTTGGCATGACAATATTCACCTCGTGGGACATTAACTGTTAAAGTCTTGACAGGAGTTGACCATGAACATTTCAAATTACCGCCATTGACAGCTGATCGGTGTCACCGAATGTCATTCAATTTGTAAACATGGAGCCCTCTCACCCCTCGATGATCATGTCTCCATCCGCCATGTTTTCCTCAAAGTGGCACAAATCAGCACCAGGAAGTACAGTTTGAAGCCTCATCTGCAATTTGAAATATCAGAAATGCTGAAAAATGACAGCTGATTAAGTCCACAATGGTCTACTCTCAAATTTCTAAACAATGTAGTGCGAGGACTCCGACCCGGAAGTGATTAACTGATGCCATATAGTTTTAGCGTAATTTATAAAAACCTACCTTCAAGCTGAGTGACACTCGCGTTTTGAAATATATTAAATAACTGTTAAATGTCTTTCAAGATAAATATACGTTTTGCGATCAGTAAAACAGTTAGATATAACAGTTCTTGGTTTCTGCAAGAATCCTGCAAAAAATGGCGAGACCCCTACAGGGGTAAATGGAGCGTAGCGCAAAGTACCCTGAGAGACGATGCCAAAAGGGCTGAAACCTGATGACGTTTTATACCACTTCTCTCCTGTGATTCAACATACATACATGAAAACTAAATGACAGGTTAAAATATACATTTAAATTACCCCGTCACCTCCCTAATGTAACACGACATCAATTGAATTGCCCACACGAGATCCCTGGACTGGCACAGCCGGAAGAGCAAGCTTTAATTTGGTGAGTCGGGTTACATATAGGACTTCACGCCTTGTAGCATATGTTCTGTGTTGACAGTTAAATTGGTGTCGGTATTAATACCGTGGCCTTTGTCAGTGGGTGTGTTTTAAGTAACGGAATGTCCTCGTAACTCTCCATTCCTTAAAAACAATGGGCCTCGAGAGTTACTCGGACATTCCCCTCTACTTAATGTGCAATTGGCGGATTGTTTTACTCCCGTTCACTTAGTGAACCACCATTACGTATGAAGTCAAAGTGTCTTTTTCGTCATCCCATATTCAGCCGTCGTCTATTAAAGAATTTCCGCGTTCATAATCCAAAGACCTAATTCGTATAACCACATTAGCACCAATATACTAAACATACGCTAGTTTTTTGCAAGAGGGAAGCGGTCAACAGTTTTCAATGACACCGGTGTGCGGCTGAGAATGTACTGGCTGAGACTGTCTCTTGTTTTTGTATAAACAAAGGACGGACGTCTTTGAGGCGGAGAAATATGTCCTAGCTGGGATAGAATACAGGAACCTGCTACTCAGCCAGAGAACATACCATGCTTGCGCCCCGGCAACACATCATGATGATCCAAATATCAAATCCGTATCGCTCTCACAATTATCGCTAATCACAAGTATTAATCCATATTTCTTCCGTTGTGAAATTCGTTCTCTAGAGAATGATGTATCTCAATGACCTTGAAGATCTTGAAGTGCATGGGATTAATATACGGTCAGGGTACGAGCGGAATGAGAGACTACAGTAGTTAAGAAACGTAAAGATCTGGCACCGTACGCTCGAATTTCGCTATCAGCATGCGATATGTACATGTATCGCCGAATTTGAGAAACTTTGAGTGGAGGTGCTTTGTGGTATAGCCCTGTTTTACAAGTTTCAGCAATAATGTATTGGTGCGTTGATTAAAATACTATTATTCAATAAGCTTTGTACACAAATGCAGAAAATGGCAGCGACAAACTGGTTAAGCGACAATGACAACGATAATATCTCCTCTGACAATAAATTTACGTCTTGCGGATTTCGCAATGCCATTCTGTATTGCTTGATTTAGGAAACGTTAAAAACAAACAACACACTAGTCCAGGCGCATGCTCCTCCATGTATGCATTGCATTGATACCTCACTCGACTCCATCGGACCACTAGTGGTCCACCTAGACCTCAAAACGTCTATTGCCATACTCTTTGTCTACTGCGCATGCGCAGAATGACGTCAGTTACACGTCTCACCCCTTACTTCGGATGCTCCCTCATGTATGCTTTACAATGATACCTCACTCGACCCAATCGGACGAATAGTGGCCCCTCTGGGCCACAAAACGTCTATTTGCATAGTCTTTGTCTACTGCGCATGCGCAGAATGACGTCACTTCCACGTTTCAGCCATTTCGCTGGATGCTCCCTCACGTATGCTTTACAATGATTCCTCACTCGATGCAATCCGCCCAATAGTGGTCCATCTAGACCCCAAAAACCCTATTTCCATACCCTTTGTCTACTGCGCATGCGCAGAATGACGCCAGTTTCACGTTTCAGCCATCCCGCTGGATGCTCCCTCGCGTATGCTTTACAATGATATCTCACTTGATGCAATCGGCCCAATAGTGGCCCACCTAGACCTCAAAACGGCTATTTCCATACCCTTTGTCTACTGCGCATGCGCAGAATGACGTCAGTTACACGTCTCACCCCTCACTCGATACCTCACTCGACCCAATCGGACGAATAGTGGCCCCTCTGGGCCACAAAACGTCTATTTGCATAGTCTTGGTCTACTGCGCATGCGCAGAATGACATCACTTCCACGTTTCAGCCATTCCGCTGGATGCTCCCTCACGTATGCTTTACAATGATTCCTCACTTGATGCACTCGGCCCAATAGTGGCCCACCTAGACCCTAAAACGGCTATTTCCATACCCTTTGTCTGCTGCGCATGCGCAGAATGACGCCAGTTTCACGTTCCAGCCATCCCGCTGGATGCTCCCTCACGCATGCTTCACATTGATACCTCACTCGACTCAATCGAACCTCTAGGGACCCCTCTGGGCCCCAACACGTCCTCCCAGCGCTATTTACCCACTACGCATGCGCACAGTGACTTTTTCAAAAAATTTCAACCAATCGCTTGGGGACCCTGCCCATCGTGTTCTAGGTGTTGAGATGTGAAAAACAAAACCAAACAACTCATACTACAATGACCAGGAGTAAATTTCCCATTAGGTTCAACATTGGCCAGTGGGCCAGTATGGGCCATATAGTAGGCATATATATGCTATTTTCAACCTTGGTTTGTATCATATGACTCGTGGCCTAATGGATAACGTGTCTACCTCTTGATAAAGCGACCCGGGTTCAATTCCCACTAGGACCCTTTACCTTATGCCACTGTATCGAGAAACTGAGGGTTCCGCACTTGCCATTTAACATGGGCAAATAGATGGCGATATTGTCGGGGACCCTGTACAGTCCATGGATGCTTCGGAAGGGCAGATAAAGGCTATCTATATTTGCCCCGGAAAGGGCCGGACATTGCCGGCTTCTGCTCGGTGACATCATGTCATTTGCATAACTTTGACGGCTTCTCATTGGACGAGAGCTCGGTGACGTCATCGAAATGACGGCTTCTGATTGGGCTAGAGCTCCGCATGCTCCGCGATGACGTCATCTCATTTGCATAAATGATAAGGAATTTACTCTTTCTATACTACTCTGCGTTAATACGAGCGTTACAGTGGTAAGGCGGGTGTTACTGTGTTAAGACGGCCGCACGTTCACCAGGAACTACGATAAGATAAGTCTGAATTTGAAAAGGCAAGTTATTATCTTATACGTCTTCGAAATATGGATTTTAATTCCGAAATTATCTAATTACCCCTTTGTACTGGCAGAGACCGGCTGATGCGAAGGGATATATGTTGACTGAAATCAAATATTATTCTAAAATCAGTCCTAGGTGGATACAATACCCAGTAACTGATGACCAATATTTCTGGCCCTGAATGCTGAATTTGCTCGAAATTTTTACTCGATTAGATCTACCCAGGTGTTGGCGTATAATTTCCGCTGCCAGTATCAGTAGGCCTCTCTGCAGGGTCAGCGGTTCAAGTTTACGGCGGGTGTTCTCTCCCGTCATCATAGAATTCGGACTAACAGTTCTGGCGTCAGTTGAATATATCGTGTGATGTTTAATTATCTCGACGCATCTATTATATTATGTTGTCCAAACCAAAACAAATCCCCACGAGCTCGGGTACAACTTAGTAACTCGAAATTTCGACTTAGTGTCTCGACATTTGCAATCTGGGGTTATATGATGACATTCCAGATACTAAGTCGAAATTTAGAGATATATCGTGAAAAAAAAACAATTTCGTACTATAATATTTTTTATATATATCTCGGATTTTGACTTAGTATCTCGAATCTCATGTACCGGTAACCATAGATTGGAAAACAGCCCTGTCCATCTATGAACAGAATAGCCTGCTTCCGTTTAAATAAGGCGAGATCCCACGCACAGAGCCATCTTAAAGTCAAAGCGTCGCTTTGAATGGGATATTGGGTTACCACCCACGGAGGATCTGAACAGGTGATCAAAATGCGAAAACTGCTATTCGAAAAATAAATAAAATACTAATAAATAAAATATAATAAATATATTTTAATCAAATGATATAATATAACATGCCTTCTGGAAAACTTGACATCACTGTGACGTCATCAGTGCGGTTATAATGGATTTTCTAGTAGTTTGACCGAAAATACGAAAGTGTCTAGAAGCCGTGGTTAAATATATTATTTTTGATATGTAGAGATAGTCACACGAAATTTCGAGTTACTAGGTCGAGATTTCGAGTTACTTAGTGAAATTTCGATATCAATATCTCGAAATTTCTACTCAGTAACCCGACATTTTTAAACAGATTTCACCATGGCATGGCCCCTGGACTCTTCCTGGAGGCGTCGGGAGCCAAGGTAGGATGTTGGGGTTTATTTCGATATATCTCAAAATTTTGACGTAGTATCTCGAAATGTCTCGAAAATTCGAATTAGTTTCGCGAAATTTGACTTACTAAGTTGAAATTTCGAGATTAATATCTTGAAAATACGAATTAGTATCTCGAAATTTCTACTTAGTAACTCGAAATTTCGACTTAGTATCTCGACATTTTGACTTAATAACTCGGCATTTGAAAAAAAAGAGTTCACCATGGCATGGCCCTTGAACACTTTCTGGAGGCGATATAGTACGAAATTGTTGGGTTTTTTTCGATATATCTCGAAATTTCAACTTAGTATCTGGAATGTCATCATGTAACCCCAGACTGGAAACAGCCCTGTCCATCTACGAACAAAATAGCCTGCTTCCGTTTCAAATAACGCGAGATCTCAAGTACAGACCCACCTTGAAATCAAAGCATCGCTTTGAATGGGATATTGAGTTACCACCCACGGAGGATCTGAACATGTGGTCAAAATGCGAAACTGCTGTTCGAAAAATAAAGAAAATAATAATTAATAAAATATAATAAATGTAGTTTAATAAAATAATATAACATGCCTTCTGGGAAAATTGGCATCACTGTGACGTCGCCAGTGCGGTTATATTGGATTTTCTGGCAGAGTTTGATCCAGAGTACGGAAGAGTCTAGGAGCCAAGATTGAGCAATATTAATTTTGAACTGTCGAGATAGTTAATCGAAATTTCGAGTACTGAGTCGAAATTTCGACATATTAAATCGAAATTTCGAGATACTAAATCGAACGTTCGAGTTACCAAGTCGAAATTCGATATACTAAATTGAAATTTCGAGATACTGAGTCGGAATTTCGAGTTACTGAGTCGAAATTTCCAGATTTCGAGTTACTAAATCGAAATTTCTAGATTAATATCTCGAAATTTCAACTTAGTAACTCGAAATTTCAACTTAGTAACTCGAAATTTCAACTTAGTAACTCGACATTCTGATTTAATATCTCTACATTGGAAAAAAGATTTCAACATTGCATGGCGCCTGGACGCTTCCTGTGGTTGTCTGCGGGCCATAGTAGGAAATTCGAATTATAATATCTCGAAATTTCGAATTACTTAGTTGAAATGTCGACATTAATATATCGAAATTTCGAATTAGTAACTGAACATTTCGACTTATCATCTTGACATTTCAACTCAATAACTCGAAATTTGAAAAAAAGCTCACCATGGTATGGCCCTTGGCCGCTTCCTTATAGTAGGCATTTCTTTTTCGATATATCTCAAAATTTCGATTTAGTATCTCGAAATTTGTACTTGGTATCTCGACATTTAAAAAATAATATTTCTCACCATGATCACAGATGCTTCCGTACCAAAGATGTATTAGTTTGTCTCAGGGATAACGAATATATTTCCGGGCTGCGGTACAACCCAAATCGTCCAGGCATGTAATGTTTTTTTCTCCATTTTATACATCGGTCTATATAAATATGTAAATTAGATGAAATTTTCAGACTCAATCATACAAAATAATTCACTATTCGTATGTAATAATGTGTATAGTATAACTGTCTCATACGCACAGATTATATCCTTTTGGATCAGTTGACCGATTTCCACACCTTCTCGGTATTGTGAATGACTTCCGGTGTACCACCTGTCTTTCGATGACTGATCGTTTTTCTCTCTCTGCAGTTTGTTCCTTCAATTATCAAGATCTCGTTTAGGGTCAACAGAGTAAAGGTTTTTAGAAAATAACAATAGATTTTGGAGAGCGGCGTCATGACCTGAACAATACTGCGGGGGCGGAAATTGTCGAATTAAGCCGAGTTCTCCGTCATCTCGAAACAAGACACGTGCCGTCATATTGTTAATACTTGTCAATAAATCATTGAAGCCGTCGTCAACCAAGCGGTTAACGTCTAATTTCAGAGCTCGGGAACACTCCCTCTTTCAATGTAAATTATTAATAATATGCATCTGAGCAATATTCATTATACAGCTCCAGTGATATGTTAAAGTCTGTTTAATTGTTTGTTTGAATTTAGTATAGGGTCCCATAAATTATAACAGGTACTTTATTGGAAAATGCTAATTTTCAGGTCCAGGTCAGGTCCACATGGGCTCGTGACCGTTGATTATAGATCGATTAGGTTGATTTATTGGGGTGTAGACGAAAGGCTAAAAAGAGTACCCCACCTCCCCTAAATCTAGCTAAGATTCAAGCGTCTCCCTTCCCTCACCGCCATGCCGACGACAAATACATTTCCCTGGTGGTAACTCGAACATCTCCATGACGCACTTATTATTACCTTTGCGCCCTATTGGACCTTCATCAACTTGAGAAAATGGGCCGCCATGAATAAAAATACAGAAATGGCAGACTAAATGGCCATTCGTCGGTCAAAAATTAATTACAGACGTTAAAATTATCCCTATGGAGCCTCAAAATCACCTGAAATCGAGGGTCAAGAAGATGGGCATTTCCGTCATAATAGACCCCGTGTGTACAGGGGATGATGATCACAACATCGATTATGGTATTTTTATTCATGGCGGCCCTTTTTCTCAAGTTAA
Organism: Hanleya hanleyi; assembly: GCA_036873755.1. NCBI lineage: Eukaryota > Metazoa > Mollusca > Polyplacophora > Lepidopleurida > Hanleyidae > Hanleya > Hanleya hanleyi. Next base: position 33,789 of record JAVTVY010007446.1, on the reverse strand, counting down.
TGAAGGTCCAATAGGGCGCAAAGGTAATAATAAGTGCGCCGTGGAGATGTTCGAATTACCACCAGGGAAATGTATTTGTCGTCGGCATAGCGATGAGGGAAGGGAGACGCTATGAATGTTAGCTACCCTAAATCCACCTAATTAACCAATTAACAGCGGTAAAGAGCCCTTGAGAACAGGTCCTTCTGTGTTCCCACCACTTTCGCATGTGTCCGCTTACTTATCAGAAAGTATACAAAGTATTATATCGTCTCGCGCGATCGTATCCAGTATGCCTATGCTGTTGTGGTGTCTCGAGGAGATTCGATTCCATTTTAGACTGTGTGAACAGATTGGCAAACACTTGAAGTAAGCGAGACGAACTTTTAAGAAACAGCCTTTTACTTCATGTTTCACTCATTGTTCGCGCATACTTTGAAGTTTGTTTTTCTGATTAAATCCCTGATTCTCTTTGCTGACCGAAGACCCGTGTCATAATAATTGTCCCATTTCATCCATCAAAGCAAATGTTCATCTTGACTATCCGATGAAAGCAAATAACGACAGACGACCATAGTTGGGAATATTGCATAAGGAACTGTTTGCCGAAGCTTCTGGACTCACACGTGTACACTGCACCAAGCGTTCGCAATGGTTACCAAACAAAGGACTGTGGCACTGAGACTCTTCGAGTATCTTATGCGAAGCTTGTCAGAATTCAGCAGACTGGCGTTATGCAAGAAAATCACTCAGGAGAATAATGGATGGAGACAAGATGTTGTGTTTCGACATGTTTTGACCCCGAGTAATGTTTAATGATGTTCTAACTTTAGAAGTGATATCATTTCACCTGTTTGAATGGTTGACGAAAGGTAAACGCCCCATAATTAGACCACGTGCGTGTCAAACAGACGTGTATTATAATTTCTGGAGACCACCCGAATTCAGCTGGCACGTGGCTGGTTTGAATGCATACAGCGACATTGGGTGCGAAGGATAACCAAATAACTATTTAATTATTTAAATATACCCGAAATTGGATAACAAGTCACTGAATCTCTCTGAAACTGTTCACTATCACTTGAACACATTTATTGTCGTATAACATTATTATTTAACTTAGAGCTCCTTTATAGTTCGACAATTAAATAAGACACTTTATTAATAAGATAACATAAACATATAGACGCAACAACAGTGACATAAGGTATGCATTTAAGATGAGGGGGAGATTGGGAGGAATTATGCAGATATAAATACAGAATACCGGTAATATTTGCAACGTATATACAGCTAGAGTGATAACAACATCATAAATCATAATGGTAAGACCTGGACTCCGAAACTACATGTACCTCCCACTTTCCCACAGCGTTAAAAGACGGTGATAATGGCACGGAACCAAATGACCCACAAACAAATTGCAAACATACTAAATGAATACTTTATCCATGTGACAGACACAATCCCTCAAAACTCAAATGGTATATGGATTTAACAAAACTTGAAAAATTTACTCAAAGTGAGCTTTCTGAAAACACAAAATTTCAATTGGAATTCATTTCTCAATCTGGGGTATTCAAACGTTTACTGGATCTTAATCCAAATAAATCAACTGGGCTTGACGGAGTAGGCCCCGGACTCTTCATACTAACTGCCCCCTTTATTGTCCCATCAAATAACTTGCATTTTCAACCAATCTATCGGGACAGATATTTGTCCTGGTAAACTTAAAAACGCTCGAATAACACCCACTCACATATGGAAGTTCAAGGACATCACTGACAACTATAGACCAATATTTTTACTACCACCCCTCTCAAAAATTATTGAAAAGTTTATTGCTCTCAAATTTTCTAAATGCCCATGAACCGCTGCATGAACTTCAGTCCGGATGTATAAAACAGTCTTTACTCAAATTATTGATAAATGATTCAACAAGATGGAAAAGGGACAACTAATTGGTGTGTTTTACATTGACCCCAGATAGGCTTTTGATCTGGTGAACCATGAGTTATTATTACAGAAACTCGCTTGTTACAATCTGAGTTACAAATGTTTATCATGATTTAATAGTTATCTGTCTTCTAGACAACAAAAGGTATGTCTGTGTAATGTTGACTCGGAATTCAGCAATGTTAAATGTAGTGTCCCGCAATGGTCAATACTTGCTCCACTGCATGTTGTTTCTTATCTTTATTAATGATTTAACCTTAGATGTGAAACTCTGCATTATGTATCTCTTTGCTGGTAACACAACCATCTCAGCAACATCTAAGGGGTGTTTATAAAACGAAGACCGAAGACCGAAGACCCAAAAACGAAGACCTTTCCCCAAAAGAGCCCCTCAAGTGGGTCTTCCATCTTCGGTCTTCGTTTTATCAATGACCCTATCAAAACACATGGGCGTTTATAAAACGAAGACCCTGACATATTTCGGCCGGGGTAGGGCTGTGAGGGCCCAGGGGTGAGGGGATGCAGTAATCAAGGTCCGCCGGGAAATTTGGTCCGCTTTTAATGCCCAGAGCGGACGATAATTCCCGATCGATTATAACTCGATAATAACGTCCGCCCTGGGCATTGCTGCATACAGGGTCTTCCATCTTCGGTCTTCGTTTTATCAATGGCCCTATCAAAACACATGGGCGTTTATAAAACGAAGACCCTGACATTTTTCGGCCGGGGTAGGGCTGTGAGGGCCCAGGGGTGAGGGGATGCAGTAATCAAGGTCCGCCGGGAAATTTGGTCCGCTTTTAATGCCCAGAGCGGACGATAATTCCTGATCGATTATAACTCGATCATAAAATCCGCCCTGGGCATTGCTGCATACAGGGTCTTCCATCTTCGGTCTTCGTTTTATCAATGACCCTATCAAAACACATGGGCGTTTATAAAACGAAGACCCTGACATATTTCGCCAGGGGTAGGGCTGTGAGGGCCCAGGGGTGAGGGGATGCAGTAATCAAGGTCCGCCGGGAAATTTGGTCCGCTTTTAATGCCCAGAGCGGACGATAATTCCCGAGCGATTATAACTCGATAATAACGTCCGCCCTGGGCATTGCTGCATACAGGGTCTTCCATCTTCGGTCTTCGTTTTATCAATGGCCCTATCAAAATACATGGGCGTTTATAAAACGAAGACCCTGGCATTTTTCGGCCGGGGTAGGGCTGTGAGGGCCCAGGGGTGAGGGGATGCAGTAATCAAGGTCCGCCGGGATATTTGGTCCGCTTTTAATGGCCAGAGCGGACGATAATTCCCGATCGATTATAACTCGATAATAACGTCCGTCTTGGGCATTGCTGCATACAGGGTCTTCAACCTTCGGTCTTGGTTTTATCAATGACCCTATCAAAACACATGGGCGTTTATAAAACGAAGACCCTGACATTTTTCGACCGGGGTAGGGCTGTGAGGGCCCAGGGGTGAGGGGATGCAGTAATCAAGGTCCGCCGGGAAATTTGGTCCGCTTTTAATGCCCAGAGCGGACGATAATTCCCGATCGATTATAATTCGATCATAAAGACCCTGGGATTTTTTTACCTGGTGTCCTCACACCCTGGTGTACCCTATGGCCCGTAGGCATGTATGTGTGCGTGTGTACGCCTGCGTACGATGACATCACTTTCGAGTAGCACAGGGTCAAAGGTCACTTCCGTGGGTACTGTGGTTTTACATGCGGGTTTTTCCATGTCTACTGTCACGTGTCCGGAACCGGAAGACTCGCTCACCGTCGTTAGTGCGTGATGCGTTAAGACGGAAGTTGGGGACGCCTCACTCACTCTCTAATGGTGCGCAGGGTCAAAGATCACTTCCGGTCACGTGACCGGAACCGGAAGTGTGCACCACAGGTACGCGCTCCGAGCTCTAAGAGCTGCCATCCAAGATCTCTGCCCCACGGGAACTACCACCACCACCACCACCACCACCATTGGGCGTGAACGAGCGTCAACGCCAGGTGGTGGTGGTGGTGTGTGGTGGTGGTGGTGGTGACGTTGACGGGCGTCAAATCCCGGTGGTGGTGGTGGTGGTGGCGTCGTTGACGGGCGTCAACGCCCGGTGGTGGTGTGTGTGGTGGTGGTGGTGATGGTGGTGTGTGGTGGTTGTGGTGGTAGAACTGGTGTGTGGTGTTGGTTATAGTGGTGTATTGTGGTGTTGGTGGTGGTGGAGTGGTGGTGGTAGTGTTGGTGGTGGTGGTGTCTGTAAATATAGGAATGAACATGTGTCCCTCACCAGTCCATATGTATTCATCGACTGATGAACATGTCGTGTACGTGTACGTTCTGTCAGAGAACCTTCTCTCGTCGCGATAGTATGCTCAGGCACATTCAACGCAAACACAACCAAGAGACACCGCCGAGTCCCGCTATAGGTCCAACAAGAGCAGCAGAGCATGCCTATACGATGAAGGTGAGCGGCCCTACTGCATGTGGAAAGATGTCCTGGGTGATGAAGTTCTTAGAGGAAGGTGTGGCAACCCCAGCTCCGACACGTGTTGTTTGGTGTTATAGCTAATGGCAGCCTGCCTACGAAACTACCAGGTTACAGAATGTGAGCTTCGTCCCATGGATTCCTCAAGACATAAAAGAACCGTATTACTAATGGCGTGTACATATCACGCCTAGTAGCATTTGCTAGATCCTTTGTTAAATGTGACGATTTTAATCAACGTCATAAAACATTGTTGCAGAAACTTATAAAACAGAGATACACCACCAAACGCCTCCACTCAAAGTTTCTCAAAGTTGGCGATACATATCGCATGCTGATAGCAAAATACGGGCGTAGCGTGCAAGATCTATGGCGATACGTTTCGTAACTTGTGTCTAATTCCGCTTAACCCGGGGTTAGGGGCCGTATGAACCTAGTACTTCAAGATCCTCATGGTACTCATATGAACAGTCACAATCAAAGCGTGACTGAGATACATCATTCTTTAGATGACGACTTTACAACGAATATTAGGATTAAGAATACTGATCAGCGATACGGATTTGATATTTTTGGAACATCATGATGTCTTGCCGGCATCATTGAAAACTGTTGACCGCTTCTCTCTTGCAGGAAACAAGCCTATGTTTATGTATACTATGATTGTCTTTTTTTGAATTTGGTGCTAATACTGTTATATGGAATATGGAATAGGTCTTTGGATTATGGACGCGGATGTTCTCTAATGGACGACGGCTGAATTATGAATGACGGACCAGATGCTTGTAATTTGACCCCGAGCAGGCCAACGTGGTGGTGTTAGATGATCTGATGAGTGCGGCCAAGGACAATTCACACGTCGCCGACTTGTTTACTAAAGGATCCCATCATCGGAATCTGTCCGTCATCTATTTGACTCAGAATCTCTTTCCTCAAGGGAAGGCGTCCAGAGATATTGCCTTGAACTGCCAATACTTTGTGTTGTTCTCCAATCCCACTGATAGAGCACAAATCCGTGTGTTTGGTAGTCGAATTTATCCTCAGAACATTGACCATTTTATGCGGGCGTTTCAAGAAGCGACAATTCGTCCGTACGGCTACCTGTTCGTAGATTTAAAAGCCCATACCCCCGAAGATCGCCGGCTGACGACCCACCTGTTACCCGGCGAGGGATCACCGCAACGTCATATACCCCTGCACCATCCGCCGAGTCCACACCTGGCAGCACCCGTCCAGCAGCAGCAACCCACCCCCATACAGCGGGTCCGCTTCATACCATCAGTTCCGGAATATCACTCAACCGTGAAGGACCAACCCGAACCCGTACAAGGGAATGAACATAATGGGAACTCGAGGCTATGGAAGGATTTGTTCAAAGAAAGTATGGACGCCGAGATGGGCGAGACGTTGAGGGCCACAGAATGCAAGTCTCAACACAAAGGGTATTCGAAAAAGGAAGCCGCAATTTTAGCCCATAACAGATTAGCAACCAGACTACGACGGGCTTTACGTCAGCAGTATGTCGACCTCGTGAAGCATATGAAATTGTTGGATAAGGATGCGGTTCATATGGAAATCGGAAAAACAGCGTCGATGTTGAAAACCTCGGGCATGAACTGGAAAGCGGCGTATGTCAGAGCAATAGCACAAAAGAAACATTTGTTCGAACGCATCATTAAACGACGTTAAAGTGTTAAGAAAGTGTGCTAAGGCGTTGAGATGGGTGTTAAGGCGTTGAGACGAGCGTTAAGGCGTACAGATAGGGCGTTAAGGCGTAACAGTGGGCGTTGGCGGACGTTACTGTCTATGAAAGCAAGTGTATTCTCAAAACACGCACAGTGGACGTTCAACAGTCAACATGGCTTATACTTGTTCTGAGTGCGAACGCACGTTCACCAGACATAACGATATGATGCGACACCGGAAAAATATACATGGGATTGAAGACTCCGAGGAGTCCGTTGAGGCGGATGCTGATACAGAGACTGCTGGGAGTGTATCGACTGATACCGAAACAGAGATTGCTGACAGTCTGTCTACTGATATGGAGAGCTTGTCCTCAGATAGTCAGCCTACATTCCAGGAAAGTGAGGCAGAACCTACCTTCTGGGATCGTATTGTGACAGCAGCGATCAATACTCACGCTGCAGCGATCGAGGACGCCCGACAGGATAACTTACAACAGCCGTACACCCAAATGCGCCCCTGCATCAGGAAAACAGCCATGGCGATCTATGAACAGTATACCTTACTACTGTTTGAAATGAAAGGCGACCCCACGCACAGGTCCATTATGAAGACCAAGCGTCACTCGGAAGAGGATATGGGGCTACCACCCACCGAGCCCCTGGAAATGCGATCAGAATGCGCAAACAACTGTTTCAGGACATGCTGCCCGAACAATATCCTGAACTGCCCGACGATGATTAGGTCACACCGAGCAAAGATGGAACTTTCTGAAAGGACGACTTCTGATTGGACAAGAGTCTTCTTGAATTGTGAACATACCCAACGAGGCTCCCCCAGCGTGGGTATGTTATGATGGAGGGGAAAATAAAATGATTGTTCTTATCCTTCTTGTTGTTGTTTTTCTCTCATCTGTGTATATCATGGCGTCAACGCGTAATGCTAGGGCGGTAAGGCGTAAAGACGGATGGTGACGGGCGTCACTGCATTTCCAATAAATTAGTGACAATTCCATGAAAATCAGAGCTTTTGGGCTAATTCACCAGGGCGTTGAAGCCTTGAGCTTGGCGTTGGCGGGCGTTGCTGCAAGATGCCACTTCACACGATGCATTCGGATCAAGGATGGTCCATGTCTACCACAAAACACCTTCCTCTACAACCCAAAATGCCCACTTTCGCTACTACTCGTACTGATGACGTCACCGATGACGTCACAGATGACGCGGACATCCGTCAAATTGGGGTCCACACGCCGAGAGCTACAAAATGACACCCCACACGACGCATTAGGACCAAGGATAGTCCATCTCTACACCAAATACCTTCCTTCACTGTCCCAAAATGATCACTTTCGCTACTGCTCGTACTGATGACGTCACCGATGACGCGGACAGCCCTCAAATCGGGGTCTACACCCCGAGAGCTGCAAGTTGACACCCCACACGACGCATTCGGACCAATGATGGTCCATTTCTACCCCAAATACCTTCCATCACTTCCCCAAAATGCTCACTTTCGCTTCTACTCCTACTGATTACGTCACCGGTGACGTCACAGATGCTGTGGACAGCCCTCAAATCGAGGTCTACACCCCAAGAGTTACAAAATGACACCTCCCACGACGCATTTGGATCAAGGATGGTCCCTCTCTACCCCAAACACACCCCCACGCACCCCCCAAAATGCCTGCTTTCCATACTACGGCCAGACTTCGCATGCGCAGAATATTGAAAACGGACGAGCCATTAGTCCAGTCGGATGCTCCTCCACGAGACACCATAGGACCAATAGGGGCTTACCTAGACCCCAAAACGTCCACCCAGTATGGACCTATACCCCCATAGCCAGTAGGCCTGTGGACCTATATACAGACCTACCTGGTACTTTTGAAAAAAATCCACCGCTTAGCTCCCATCGTGTTTTTCTTGGCGAGACGAGAAAAACAAGACCAAACAACCCATAGTAAAGCCTACAAAAAATGTTGGACCTATACCCTCAAAGCCAGTATGGGGCTATATGGGCCTATATACAGACCTACCCGGTATTTTTCGAAAAATTTCACCGCTTACCTCCGAGACCCCTCCCGTCGTCTTTTTCTTGGCGAGACGACAAAAGCAAGACCAAACAACCCATAATAAAGCCCACAAAAAAATTCCCAGGTTGGACCTATATCCCCATAACCAGTATGGGGCTATATGCAGAACTAGCCGGTACTTTTCAAAAAATTTCACCGTTTACCTCCGAGATCCCTCCCATCGTGTTCTACGTGGCGAGACGAAGAAAACAAGACCAAACAACCCATAGTAAAACCCACAAAAAAACGTTGGACCTATACCCCCATAGCCAGTCTGGGGATATACCCATACAGGCATTTCCCCGTATATTGTATTATACATATAATTGTAGGAGTCCGTGTTCCGCTTTTTATTTATTTATTTTATTTTTCTGTAAAAACACCCATGACATGACTGAAGAGAGCTTCACTTTGACACCTCACTCGACCCAATCGGTCCATGCAGCGTATTTGAAGTCTGGGGACTACTTTCTGTCCGCGGAGGCAGACCGCCTCACCGCCAGACCGCATTACCGCCGAGGAATACATGCCCCCAAGGTCAAGCCCGATTCACACAGACCGGAAGTGACGTCATACATGCGCAGAACACCTCCACACACCTCCCTGCGCACACCTCAAAATTGCTACAATCGCGCATGCGCAGTGAGGTGGATGCGGGTCAATATCCACTGTATACTACTACCCTACATGCAGCAATGACAACCCCGAGGACGTTCGACCATGCTTTAACCCATGGCGGACTTATTACCGAGTTATAATCGATCGGGAATTATCGTCCGCTCTGAGCATTAAAAGCGGACCAAATTTCCCGGCGGACCTTGATTACTGCATCCCCTCACCCCTGGGCCCTCACAGCCCTACCCCGGCCGAAATATGTCAGGGTCTTCGCTTTATAAACGCCCATGTGTTTTGATAGGGTCATTGATAAAACGAAGACCGAAGATGGAAGACGCTGTATGCAGCAATACCCAGGGCGCATTTTATGATCGAGTTATAATCGATCGGGAATTATCGTCCGCTCTGGGCATTAAAAGCGGACCAAATTTCCCGGCGGACCTTGATTACTGCATCCCTCACCCCTGGGCCCTCACAGCCCTACCCCGGCCGAAAAATGTCAGGGTCTTCGTTTTATAAACGCCCATGTGTTTTGATAGGGCCATTGATAAAACGAAGACCGAAGATGGAAGACCCTGTATGCAGCAATGCCCAGGGCGGACGTTATTATCGAGTTATAATCACTCGGGAATTATCGTCCGCTCTGGGCATTAAAAGCGGACCAAATTTCCCGGCGGACCTTGATTACTGCATCCCCTCACCCCTGGACCCTCACAGCCCTACCCCGGCCGAAATATGTCGGGGTCTTCGTTTTATAAACGCCCATGTATTTTGATAGTGTCATTGATAAAACGAAGACCGAAGATGGAAGACCCACTTGAGGGGCTCTTTTGGGGAAAGGTCTTCGTTTTTGGGTCTTCGGTCTTCGGTCTTCGTTTTATAAACACCCATCATCGGAGGACGAATTTGAAAGAAAATTAAATGATGAAAGCTCAAGGATTGAACAATGGTGCGAGGAAAATAATATGGCAATAAATTCAGAAGCAAACTAAATGTATGAAAATGGGGTCTAGACATAACTTGGCTAAGTTTGGAGGGTCACTAAATCTTCACATAAATGGAACAGATATTGGAAACGTTAGGCCTTTTTTTTATTGATTGGTTTACGGATCCGCCGACCTTCATTTTGCCAAAAGTGAAATAAAAATAAAATTGGATTTTCGATTTTTTATTTATTTCTGTCGTATCCGCCGATGTGTCACATTTGCTGACCTCTCTGTCGGAAGAATAAAAACATAAAATTCGCAATATTGGTCTCATTTTAATACTTGCTGTGCGTAAAACATCTTATATAAATTCTTCACGCTCGAGTTCGCACGAGTTCAACACTCTGCAGACATCTTGGTCTTGGAGGCGGGTTACTTCCCTTGGTTACAGTGGTGGTGGTTTCCGACTTCCATGTTACCTTCGGCTGTAGTTCGGGGACCAGACATGACATCATTTCAACGGCGCAGTGTTTGAAGCCAAGATGGCGGGTTCGGCCTCGCGGTGGTTTTCACTGACGCTTAGACAGGACGCGACCGTGCTTTTCAAGGGCTTTGTCGGTCCAGTAACTGCTGGGACGGTGGGGGACTTGGTCTTGAAGGAGATCAGTGACAACTGACGACATATCTGCCGGCCTGTCTGTCCAAAATAACAGCAGGAAACATGACTTGTCCTGTCAACACCCCTATTGAAGTGTTGGTTTCACGCAAAGCGACTGATATTGTCGCTTGGTTGAAGGAAACGTCCGTCATTGATCTTTTGGTAAATGTCTTGTAATTATTACACTGGCTATTACCTGGATTTGACATATCATTTTTTTTTTTTTTACCGCCCTCTCGTGTCTAAGAAGTTTGTCAGAAAGTAAAAATAAATAAAGTGTTGAGGCTTGATTTTATTTTTATTTTTTTTCCATCCTCCACCTGGACATTTTTGCCAGAAAAATCCGTAAACCAATTAATAATAAAAAAAGGCCTTACCGACGCCAAATTACTTGGAATCATAATTGTGAAAAATTATCGTGGGATAAATATATATCCAGAAACAATATGCTAGAATATCATCCAAGCTCACATTATTACAAAGAATAAAGAAATATCTACCCCACCCTGCTAGTATTTTGTACTTGAATGCATATGTATTACCTCTGGTTGACTGCTGATGTACAGTGTGGGGTTCTGCCTGCAGACTCATTAGACTGCATTCTTCACCTTCAGAAGCGTGCAGCCAGAATAATATTGAATGCGGACTACAATACCCCAAGTCAAGCTACAATGGATGAGTATATATGACCAAATCACTCTCCACAAAGCAGTTCTTATTTTTAAATCACTGCATAACTTAGCACCAATGTGAGCAATTTATTCCTACTGCTTTTGTTTACCGAAAAGCTCTACGATCCACCAGGATCAGAACCACAAACCTGAGGCATCTAAATATTGTCTTAAATATTTTGGAATCTGCTACCCCATAATATTAAATTATCTTCGAATTTAAATATATTCAAGAGATGAATGGAAGTTCATATTGTGTCTAAGTATCACACTACATGTACATAATATACGATTTGCCAGTTTCGCGATCGCCACGCACCAGCGCACACAGTCGGGCTAAGACACAGGCCGTACACCGTGTATATCCGCCATAAGGTCCTAGATTAAACAACGGGGAAAATGCTGTTTATTCGAAAACGCTTGCAAAGAAATATTTAATACTTGATAATGTAATGTAAACTTATACTAGGTTTGGAAAATGACAGTTTTATTTGATATTTTTCCTTTCATTTTCGTACAATCCGCATCGTTGCTCATTTCTCGCGTTGTTTTACCTGTGCCCTTATGAAGAACATGTCCGTTTACAGCCTGCTTCTTCGCCCTACTAAATGTGTGCTGGTGCCTGCCGATCACTGAAGATCGCTAAATCGGCAAATGGTCCATTCTATCATTGAGTGTATGCCCTCTTCTATTTTGTCATGGTATGAGTCTTGTGTGCGTGAGTGAGTGAGTGAGTGAGTGAGAGAGGGACTCAATGAAGATTGGTACTGTACTAAATGAATTTCCTCTGTAAATAAAGTATTATTATATGATTATTATTATAGAAGTTTCGAAATGTTATGACGAATAGTATGAATACAGTAAAATGAATGTTGTACTACATTTAAGCTATCGTTTAGAACTTCTCTTCATTGGTAGACCAGATCGAAACACCAATTAAACAATACATTGAATGGAAAATCAAATACATGCACATGTTGTGTTCTGATTGGGACTGTGACATTATTTGAATTGCAATTTCTTGAAATAAATGTTTCTAATTTCGTTATATAATTCAAGGTATACCATAAGTGATAAAGATCGTTTGTGTTTCACCGCATCAGATGAATGAGTTACACATAATCTGATTGACATGTATCATGAATAATCTGCATTATCCCGTTTTAATCTCTCTAATACCTGAGAATGGTATTTCAGGAGCAAGGATGTGATAATCGTGGGTAGGAATTACAGTCAGGTGTAATGACATCATCCATTGGTATCGGATACATCAATCAATAACATAAATTATACTCAACCAAAAAGATTAAATTACACTTAAATATATGAGTAGAACAAGCCGTTACCATCGTTTGTTACCAACATGCAAAGTATTGATATTCGATATAATTATGTTTTATTAATCAAATACAAATTTGAAATGCGCTATGATAGAACAACAGCAAACTTATTTTGAATGACGTTGAAATGGGGGTCAAGTGAAAGCTTCGCAGTACTCTGCAGGTGTGGATGGCGATGTAAATTGTATTTCACTCTCAGTAACTCATAGCTTAACCAATAGTCACGGGAAGATTTCTGCTAGATCTCAGATAGGAAAGTAGTTTATATCGTAGACCACTCACGACACCCTCTCACAAGAGATGCCCGATATGGGCCAGTTCATCAACATATATACTGGTGTTGACCAACACCTAAGGCACTCGCAAACTGATAATTACATATTCTAAAAAAAATAAAGAGCTAAAACACTAGTACGGTTATATGTCAATGTGTAGTGTTACTGGACACCATGTGTTACTCTGTGCTCCCTGACACCTGTATGAATGTTCGTCAGTATCTCACATAATACCAACTCAATAAAATGTATAGCATTAGGAAAACATACGATATTTAGATGCGATACTTGTTTATTTCAATATATTTACATGTATTATCAAGGTGTCGTGCATGTCGCACGATTTTCCAGCATGCTGTTCGGCTTCTCGCGCACAATGAATTTGATCTCACATGAATGAGTCAAAGGAAATTGAGGACATTGTTATTCCAAAGTATATATGAATATTGAATCTTTAATAGGTATAAATATGAATCCAGTCTGTCTGTGTGTGACACAGTAAGACAATTGTCTGGGCAGGGAAGCAGTTTTGGGGGTATATCGGTGATTTTACCATTTTATAGTGAAACACGAGAAGGCTCGCAAACATGAATGTCTACTGTCGCCTCTTCCTGATGGCAGCCATTGCTTTAGCACAGGTAAATATGAAGCTAAGTTTTTTTCTGCAGTTTGAAATGGCAAACGGACCAGTTATCATTCCTTTTGGGGCTATTCAAGTTTAAAATTATAAAAGGAATGGGCGCATGGGGCGTCTGCTTAACGTGTCGGGCCTATCTCCCTATGTTAAAAAGTGCATGACAGAGAGAAAGGGAATGGGGAATGGGGGGTATGGAATTCAGGGAAAACTTTGAATGACCACTTGATTATGTGCTTGGGGCAGGTGTAAGTACACCTCAAGTGGAAGAACATGTGAACACATATTGTACTTGTCCAGCATGACAAATAATGAATGCATACATAATGAAGCGTTATGTTTGAATATACATGTACCTTGAATACAGATAATCAGTCAGGAATTTGTAGTTTGGTTAACTATAAATTGGCACTTTGTGTTTACATGAATTTCGCCAATTCGATATAATCTTTTAATTTAAAAAAATGTTGATCATATATTTATATGACTCTTGTATCATTTGCTTGCAATCATTTGAAATAGCTTGTTCGCTTGATGTTCTATCATGCTGTGCAAAAACTGTATTTAGCACTCATGATTCAGAAACAAGCAGTTTGTCACCTTCATGTCTGCTTGACAGATTAATGTCCATTTGTTCACGCTTATTGTGTCCGGTCGTGTGCAATCAGCGATGCGTGTAAATGTTAAAAGCTACTTACCGCAATATTATAAACCTCATTTCATAACTTGCATGATGTCCATGTCCCACATGTGGAACTAGTCATACTAAATAACATGCTCACTTAAACGTAATATCAGTGACGCATTATTGATGTAGTGTTTGTGTTTAACCTCATATTCTTCCTTAACGTATTGATCTAACCAAACTTCACAATGGCAATGGCAGCCACAATAAATAACCTGTTTAAGTGATAACTAATACCGGCCTATATCTTTACGATATGAAGACACTCGCCAATTTTGTCGCCAACGGGTTATATTATTCTTTCTCAAGTTACTGATCGTCAAAAACTACAAGATGGTGACAACTGACAAGAGTTACTCATATCGGCTGGAAATCATTATCAGAGGGCTTAGATATCAAACAATTCCTCAATAAATATCGATAGGTTGATCCTTTCTCAAGATAGTGATCGGAAAACAAAGTTATGGGAGGACAGATTGCCATAAAATTCAAGAAATATTTTAAATTATTTAACCTGGCAATAATAGAATATCATGCAAGCATGCCAGACAAAGTATCAATCTATGCATACAGTATTAGACGTCGCAATAGAGTTCCGCGATAATGTTTGAACTTGATCGTATTATGTATGATTTCTTTGATGCTCATATAGAAGTCAGCGTATTTAACACAAGGCAATTTGGTGGATAAAACAAGTCTTTTATTGATCTGGTGCTGACGTTTCGTTGGAGAAGTTTTGAGAAAGTTAGAAGTATCTCCATCGAAACATCAACATCAGAGCAATAAAAGAAGTTATCCATAAAATAGTTTGTGTCGTATTATGCATGGACGATATCCATGATTGACGTAAAATAATTCTAATCTAAAACTTTGGACAAATTGCATTGCATATCAGTTGTATGCAGAAGTTAAAAGAAACATCCTTTTGTCTTCATAAGACCATTTCAGAACGCCTCCAATAAATTAACTAACTATCACCGCTCTTTAGGCTAAAAGTGAATTAAGATCGTTGACGCGGTTTGTGGACGAGGGTTTACTGCTTAATGTGGGACAGGGATCTGACGTATATATAATGAGATCACGTGATTATCCTGTTTTCGTCTTGAATCATGGTCATTGCTATACTGCTGTTGAAAATTGCAACATATTCACATTAACGACTGTCGTCATGCCAATTATCGAGCTTTGCTTCAGTTTGATTTAACGCTTGTCTATCATTGCAAATCCAAGTGGTCTAAGGCGCTTTGCTGGTGACCCCTAGCCTCACACCGCTGAACCGGCACGGGTTCGAGCCCAGCTAGTCCATGTGTGAAAGTTTGTCAGTTACTTGCCGAAGGGCGGTGGTTCTCTCCGGGTACTCCGGCTTCCTCCACCAACCAAACTGACTGTCACCATATGAGTGAAACAAACTTGAGTCTGACATTAAGCCAAATTCCCTCCTCCTCCTCTTTGCAAATCCATGCTGCTTCATAACTCTCAATCTGAGTACAACAGACCTACACCTGGATATTTTAGGACAGGTAATCTGAGTACAACAGACCTACACCTGGATATTTTAGGACAGCTAATCTGAGTACAACAGACCTACACCTGGATATAAAAGGACAGGTAATCTGAGTACAACAGACTTACACCTGGATATATATAAGGACAGGTAATCTGAGTACAACAGACCTACACCTGGATATATAAGGTCAAGTAATCCAAGTACAACAGACCTACACCTGGATATAAAAGGACAGATAATCTGAGTACAACAGACCTACACCTGGATATAAAAGGACAGGTAATCTGAGTACAACAGACCTGCATCTGGATATATATAAGGACAGGTAATCTGAGCACAACAGACCTACACCTGGATATATAAGGACAGGTAATCTGAATACAACAGACCTACACCTGGACATATGAGATCAAGTAATCTGAGTACAACAGACCTATACTTGGATATATAAGGTCAGGTAATCGGAGAACAACAGACCTACACCTGGATGTATACGGACAGGTAATCTGATTACAAAATACCTACACCTGGATATATAAGGACAGGTGATCTGAGTACAACGGACCTTATACACTTTGATATATAAGGGCAGGTAATCTAATCTGAGTACAACAGACCTACATGGTAACACCTGGATATAAAAGGACAGGTAATCTGAGTACAACAGACCTACACCTGGATATATAAGGACAGGTAATCCGAGTACAACAGACCTACAACTGGATATATATAAGGACAGGTAATCTGAGTCCAGCGGACCTACACTTTGATATATAAGGGCAGGTAATCTAATCTGAGTACAACAGACCTACACCTGGATATATAAGGACAGGTAATCTGAGTACAACAGACCTACACCTGGATATTTTAGGACAGGTTAATATGAATACAACAGACCTACACCTGGATATAAAAGGACAGGTAATCTGAGTACAACAGACTTACACCTGGATATATATAAGGACAGGTAATCTGAGTACAACAGACCTACAACTGGATATATAAGGTCAAGTAATTTAAGTACAACAGACCTACACCTGGATATAAAAGGACAGGTAATCTGAGTACAACAGACCCACACCTGGATATAAAAGGACAGGTAATCTGAGTACAACAGACTTACACCTGGATATATATAAGGACAGGTAATGTGAGTACAACAAACCTACACCTGGATATATAAGGTCAAGTAATTTAAGTACAACAGACCTACACCTGGATATTATAAGGACAGGTAATCTGAGTACAACAGACCTACACCTGGATATATAAGGTCAAATAATCCAAGTACAACAGACCTACACCTGGATATAAAAGCACAGGTAATCTGAGTACAACAGACCTACGCCTGGATATAAAAGGACAGGTAATCTGAGTACAACAGACCTACATCTGGATACATAAGGGCAGGTAATCTGAGCACAACAGACCTACATCTGGATATATAATGACAGGTAATCTGAATACAACAGACCTACACCTGGACATATGAGATCAAGTAATCTGAGTACAACAGACCTATACTTGGATATATAAGGTCAGGTAATCTGAGAACAACAGACCTACACCTGGATGTATACGGACAGGTAATCTGATTACAAAATACCTACACCTGGATATATAAGGACAGGTAATCTGAGTACAACGGATCTTATGCACTTTGATATATAAGGGCAGGTAATCTAATCTGAGTACAACAGACCTACACGGTAACACCTGGATATAAAAGGACAGGTAATCTGAGTACAACAGATCTACACCTGGATATATAAGGACAGGTAATCCGAGTACAACAGACCTACACCTGGATATATATATAAGGACAGGTAATCTGAATCCAGCGGACCTACACTTTGATATATAAGGGCAGGTAATCTAATCTGAGTACAACAGACCTACACCTGGATATACAAGGACAGGTAATCTGAGTACAACAGACCTACACCTGGATATTTTAGGATAGGTTAATATGAATACAACAGACCTACACCTGGATATAAAAGGACAGGTGATCTGAGTACAACAGACTTACACCTGGATATATATATATAAGGACAGGTAATCTGACTACAACAGACCTACACCTGGATATATAAGGTCAAGTAATTTAAGTACAACAGACCTACACCTGGATATAAAAGGACAGGTAATCTGAGTACAACAGACCTACACCTGGATATTTTAGGACAGGTTAATATGAGTACAACAGACCTACACCTGGATATAAAAGGACAGGTAATCTGAGTACAACAGACTTACACCTGGATATATATAAGGACAGGTAATCTCAGTACAACAAACCTACACCTGGATATATAAGGTCAAGAAATTTAAGTACAACAGACCTACACCTGGATATTATAAGGACAGGTAATCTGAGTACAACAGACCTACGCCTGGATATATAAGGACATGTAATCTGAGTACAACCTACACCTGGATATATAAGGACAGGTAATCTGAGTACAACAATCTACACCTGGATATATAAGGACAGATAATCTAAGTACAACAGACCTACACATGGATATATAAGGACAAGTAATCTGAGTACAACAGACCTAAACCTGGATATATACGGACAGGCAATCTGAGTACAACAACCTACACCTGGATATATAAGGACAAGTAATCTAAGTACAACAGACCTACACCTGTATATATAAGGGCAGGTAATCTGAGTACAACAGACCTACACCAGGATATATAAGGACAGGTAATCTGAGTACAACAGACCTATATCTGGATATATAAGGACAGGTAATCTGAGTACAACAGACCTACACCAGGATATATAAGGACAGGTAATCTGAGTACAACAGACCTATACCTGGATCTGTAAGGACAGGTAATCCGAGTACACCAGACCTACACCTGGATATATAAGGGCAGGTAATCCGAGTACACCGGACCTATACCTGTATATATGAGGACAGGTAATCCGAGTACACCAGACATACACCTGGATATATAAGGTCAGGTAATCCGAGTACACCAGACCTACACCTGGATATATAAGGACAGGTAATCCGAGTACACCACACCTACACCTGGATATATAAGGACAGGTAATCTGAGTACAACAGACCTACACCTGGATATAAAAGGACAGGTAATCTGAGTACAACAGACCTACACCTGGATATATAAGGACAGGTAATCCGAGTACAACATACCTACACCTGGATATATATAAGGACAGGTAATCTGAGTCCAGCGGACCTACACTTTGATATATAAGGGCAGGTAATCTAATCTGAGTACAACAGACCTACACCTGGATATATAAGGACAGGTAATCTGAGTACAACAGACCTACACGTGGATATTTTAGGACAGGTTAATATGAATACAACAGCCCTACACCTGGATATAAAATGACAGGTAATCTGAGTACAACAGACTTACACCTGGATATATATAAGGACAGGTAATGTGAGTACAACAGACCTACACCTCGATATATAAGGTCAAGTAATTTAAGTACAACAGACCGACACCTGGATATAAAAGGACAGGTAATCTGAGTACAACAGACCTACACCTGGATATTTTAGGACAGGTTAATATGAGTACAACAGACCTACACCTGGATATAAAAGGACAGGTAATCTGAGTACAACAGACCTACACCTGGATATTATAAAGACAGGTAATCTGAGTACAACAGACCTACACCTGGATATATAAGCACAGGTAATCTGAGTACAACCTACACCTGGATATATAAAGACAGGTAATCTGAGTACAACAATCTACACCTGGATATATAAGGACAGGTAATCCGAGTACACCAGACCTACACCTGGATATATAAGGACAGGTAATCCGAGTACACCAGACCTACACCTGGATATATAAGGACAGGTAATCCGAGTAAACCAGACCTATACCTGGATATATAAGGACAGATAATCCGAGTACACCAGACCTACACCTGGATATACAAGGACAGGTAATCCGAGTACACCAGACCTACACCTGGATATATAAGGTCAGGTAATCCGAGTACACCAGACCTACACCTGGATATATATGGACAGGTAATCCGAGTACACCAGACCTACACCTGGATATATAAGGACAGGTAATCCGAGTACACCAGACCTATACCTGGATATATAAGGACAGATAATCCGAGTACACCAGACCTACACCTGGATATATAAGGACAGGTAATCCGAGTACACCAGGCCTATACATGGATATACAAGGACAGGTAATCCGAGTACACCAGGCCTACACCTGGATATACAAGGACAGGTAATCCGAGTACACCAGACCTACACCTGGATATATAAGGTCAGGTAATCCGAGTACACCAGACCTACACCTGGATATATAAGGACAGGTAATCTGAGTACAACAGACCTACACCTGGATATAAAGGGACAGGTAATCTGAGTACAACAGACCCACACTTTGATATATAAGGACAGGTAATCTGAGTACAACAGACCCACACCTGGATATAAAAGGACAGGTAATCTGAGTACAACAGACTTACACCTGGATATATATATAAGGACAGGTAATGTGAGTACAACAAACCTACACCTGGATATATACGGTCAAGTAATTTAAGTACAACAGACCTACACCTGGATATAAAAGGACAGGTAATCTGAGTACAACAGACCCACACCTGGATATAAAAGGACAGGTAATCTGAGTACAACAGACTTACACCTGGATATATATATAAGGACAGGTAATGTGAGTACAACAGACCTACGCCTGGATATAAAAGGACAGGTAATCTGAGTACAACAGACCTACATCTGGATACATAAGGGCAGGTAATCTGAGCACAACAGACCTACATCTGGATATATAATGACAGGTAATCTGAATACAACAGACCTACGCCTGGATATAAAAGGACAGGTAATCTGAGTACAACAGACTTACACCTGGATATATATATAAGGACAGGTAATGTGAGTACAACAAACCTACACCTGGATATATAAGGTCAAATAATTTAAGTACAACAGACCTACACCTGGATATTATAAGGACAGGTAATCTGAGTACAACAGACCTACACCTGGATATATAAGATCAAATAATCCAAGTACAACAGACCTACACCTGGATATAAAAGCACAGGTAATCTGAGTACAACAGACCTACGCCTGGATATAAAAGGACAGGTAATCTGAGTACAACAGACCTACATCTGGATACATAAGGGCAGGTAATCTGAGCACAACAGACCTACATCTGGATATATAATGACAGGTAATCTGAATACAACAGACCTACACCTGGACATATGAGATCAAGTAATCTGAGTACAACAGACCTATACTTGGATATATAAGGTCAGGTAATCTGAGAACAACAGACCTACACCTGGATGTATACGGACAGGTAATCTGATTACAAAATACCTACACCTGGATATATAAGGACAGGTAATCTGAGTACAACGGATCTTATGCACTTTGATATATAAGGGCAGGTAATCTAATCTGAGTACAACAGACCTACACGGTAACACCTGGATATAAAAGGACAGGTAATCTGAGTACAACAGATCTACACCTGGATATATAAGGACAGGTAATCCGAGTACAACAGACCTACACCTGGATATATATATAAGGACAGGTAATCTGAATCCAGCGGACCTACACTTTGATATATAAGGGCAGGTAATCTAATCTGAGTACAACAGACCTACACCTGGATATACAAGGACAGGTAATCTGAGTACAACAGACCTACACCTGGATATTTTAGGATAGGTTAATATGAACACAACAGACCTACACCTGGATATAAAAGGACAGGTGATCTGAGTACAACAGACTTACACCTGGATATATATAAGGACAGGTAATCTGACTACAACAGACCTACACCTGGATATATAAGGTCAAGTAATTTAAGTACAACAGACCTACACCTGGATATTTTAGGACAGGTTAATATGAGTACAACAGACCTACACCTGGATATAAAAGGACAGGTAATCTGAGTACAACAGACTTACACCTGGATATATATAAGGACAGGTAATCTCAGTACAACAAACCTACACCTGGATATATAAGGTCAAGAAATTTAAGTACAACAGACCTACACCTGGATATTATAAGGACAGGTAATCTGAGTACAACAGACCTACGCCTGGATATATAAGGACATGTAATCTGAGTACAACCTACACCTGGATATATAAGGACAGGTAATCTGAGTACAACAATCTACACCTGGATATATAAGGACAGATAATCTAAGTACAACAGACCTACACATGGATATATAAGGACAAGTAATCTGAGTACAACAGACCTAAACCTGGATATATAAGGACAGGCAATCTGAGTACAACAACCTACACCTGGATGTATAAGGACAAGTAATCTAAGTACAACAGACCTACACCTGTATATATAAGGGCAGGTAATCTGAGTACAACAGACCTACACCAGGATATATAAGGACAGGTAATCTGAGTACAACAGACCTATATCTGGATATATAAGGACAGGTAATCTGAGTACAACAGACCTACACCAGGATATATAAGGACAGGTAATCTGAGTACAACAGACCTATACCTGGATCTGTAAGGACAGGTAATCCGAGTACACCAGACCTACACCTGGATATATAAGGACAGGTAATCCGAGTACACCGGACCTATACCTGCATATATAAGGACAGGTAATCCGAGTACACCAGACATACACCTGGATATATAAGGTCAGGTAATCCGAGTACACCAGACCTACACCTGGATATATAAGGACAGGTAATCCGAGTACACCACACCTACACCTGGATATATAAGGACAGGTAATCTGAGTACAACAGACCTACACCTGGATATAAAAGGACAGGTAATCTGAGTACAACAGACCTACACCTGGATATATAAGGACAGGTAATCCGAGTACAACATACCTACACCTGGATATATATAAGGACAGGTAATCTGAGTCCAGCGGACCTACACTTTGATATATAAGGGCAGGTAATCTAATCTGAGTACAACAGACCTACACCTGGATATATAAGGACAGGTAATCTGAGTACAACAGACCTACACGTGGATATTTTAGGACAGGTTAATATGAATACAACAGCCCTACACCTGGATATAAAATGACAGGTAATCTGAGTACAACAGACTTACACCTGGATATATATAAGGACAGGTAATGTGAGTACAACAGACCTACACCTCGATATATAAGGTCAAGTAATTTAAGTACAACAGACCGACACCTGGATATAAAAGGACAGGTAATCTGAGTACAACAGACCTACACCTGGATATTTTAGGACAGGTTAATATGAGTACAACAGACCTACACCTGGATATAAAAGGACAGGTAATCTGAGTACAACAGACCTACACCTGGATATTATAAAGACAGGTAATCTGAGTACAACAGACCTACACCTGGATATATAAGCACAGGTAATCTGAGTACAACCTACACCTGGATATATAAAGACAGGTAATCTGAGTACAACAATCTACACCTGGATATATAAGGACAGGTAATCCGAGTACACCAGACCTACACCTGGATATATAAGGACAGGTAATCCGAGTACACCAGACCTACACCTGGATATATATAAGGACAGGTAATCCGAGTACACCAGACCTATACCTGGATATATAAGGACAGATAATCCGAGTACACCAGACCTACACCTGGATATATAAGGACAGGTAATCCGAGTACACCAGGCCTACACCTGGATATACAAGGACAGGTAATCCGAGTACACCAGCCCTACACCTGGATATACAAGGACAGGTAATCCGAGTACACCGGACCTACACCTGGATATATAAGGTCAGGTAATCCGAGTACACCAGACCTACACCTGGATATATATGGACAGGTAATCCGAGTACACCAGACCTACACCTGGATATATAAGGACAGGTAATCCGAGTACACCAGACCTATACCTGGATATATAAGGACAGATAATCCGAGTACACCAGACCTACACCTGGATATATAAGGACAGGTAATCTGAGTACAACAATCTACACCTGGATATATAAGGCCAAGTAATCTGAGTACAACAGACCTACACATGGATATATAAGGACAAGTAATCTGAGTACAACAGACCTACACCTGGATATATAAGGACAGGTAATCTGAGTCCAGCGGACCTACACTTTGATATATAAGGGCAGGTAATCTAATCTGAGTACAACAGACCTACACCTGGATATATAAGGACAGGTAATCTGAGTACAACAGAGCTACACCTGGATATTTTAGGACAGGTTAATATGAATACAACAGACCTACACCTGGATATAAAAGGACAGGTAATCTGAGTACAACAGACTTACACCTGGATATATATAAGGACAGGTAATCTGAGTACAACAGACCTACAACTGGATATATAAGGTCAAGTAATTTAAGTACAACAGTCCTACACCTGGATATAAAAGGACAGGTAATCTGAGTACAACAGACCTACACCTGGATATAAAAGGACAGGTAATCTGAGTATAACAGACTTACACCTGGATATATATAAGGACAGGCAATGTGAGTACAACAAACCTACACCTGGATATATAAGGTCAAGTAATTTAAGTACAACAGACCTACACCTGGATATTATAAGGACAGGTAATCTGAGTACAACAGACCTACACCTGGATATATAAGGTCAAATAATCCAAGTACAACAGACCTACACCTGGATATAAAAGCACAGGTAATCTGAGTACAACAGACCTACACCTGGATATAAAAGGACAGGTAATCTGAGTACAACAGATCTACATCTGGATACATAAGGACAGGTAATCTGAGCACAACAGACCTACATCTGGATATATAAGGACAGGTAATCTGAATACAACAGACCTACACCTGGACATATGAGATCAAGTAATCTGAGTACAACAGACCTATACTTGGATATATAAGGTCAGGTAATCTGAGAACAACAGACCAACACCTGGATGTATACGGACAGGTAATCTGATTACAAAATACCTACACCTGGATATATAAGGACAGGTAATCTGAGTACAACGGACCTTATACACTTTGATATATAAGGGCAGGTAATCTAATCTGAGTACAACAGACCTACACGGTAACACCTGGATATAAAAGGACAGGTAATCTGAGTACAACAGATCTACACCTGGATATATAAGGACAGGTAATCCGAGTACAACAGACCAACACCTGGATATATATAAGGACAGGTAATCTGAATCCAGCGGACCTACACTTTGATATATAAGGGCAGGTAATCTAATCTGAGTACAACAGACCTACACCTGGATATACAAGGACAGGTAATCTGAGTACAACAGACCTACACCTGGATATTTTAGGATAGGTTAATATGAATACAACAGACCTACACCTGGATATAAAAGGACAGGTAATCTGAGTACAACAGACTTACACCTGGATATATATAAGGACAGGTAATCTGAGTACAACAGACCTACACCTGGATATATAAGGTCAAGCAATTTAAGTACAACAGACCTACACCTGGATATAAAAGGACAGGTAATCTGAGTACAACAGACCTACACCTGGACATTTTAGGACAGGTTAATATGAGTACAAGAGACCTACACCTGGATATAAAAGGACAGGTAATCTGAGTACAACAGACTTACACCTGGATATACATAAGGACAGGTAATCTGAGTACAACAAACCTACACCTGGATATATAAGGTCAAGTAATTTAAGTACAACAGACCTACACCTGGATATTATAAGGACAGGTAATCTGAGTACAACAGACCTACACCTGGATATATAAGGACATGTAATCTGAGTACAACCTACACCTGGATATATAAGGACAGGTAATCTGAGTACAACAATCTACACCTGGATATATAAGGACAGATAATCTAAGTACAACAGACCTACACATGGATATATAAGGACAAGTAATCTGAGTACAACAGACCTACACCTGGATATATAAGGACAGGCAATCTGAGTACAACAACCTACACCTGGATATATAAGGACAAGTAATCTAAGTACAACAGACCTACACCTGTATATATAAGGGCAGGTAATCTGAGTACAACAGACCTACACCAGGATATATAAGGACAGGTAATCCGAGTACACCAGACCTACACCTGGATATACATTGACAGGTAATTCGAGTACACCAGACCTACACCTGGATATATAAGGTCAGGTAATCCGAGTACACCAGACCTACACCTGGATATATAAGGACAGGTAATCCGAGTACACCACACCTACACCTGGATATATAAGGACAGGTAATCTGAGTACAACAGACCTACACCTGGATATATAAGGACAGGTAATCCGAGTACAGCATACCTACACCTGGATATATATAAGGACAGGTAATCTGAGTCCAGCGGACCTACACTTTGATATATAAGGGCAGGTAATCTAATCTGAGTACAACAGACCTACACCTGGATATATAAGGACAGGTAATCTGAGTACAACAGACCTACAGGTGGATATTTTAGGACAGGTTAATATGAATACAACAGCCCTACACCTGGATATAAAAGGACAGGTAATCTGAGTACAACAGACTTACACCTGGATATATATAAGGACAGCTAATGTGAATACAACAGACCTACACCTGGATATATAAGGTCAAGTAATTTAAGTACAACAGACCGACACCTGGATATAACAGGACAGGTAATCTGATTACAACAGACCTACACCTGGATATTTTAGGACAGGTTAATATGAGTACAACAGACCTACACCTGGATATAAAAGGACAGGTAATCTGAGTACAACAGACTTACACCTGGATATATATAAGGACAGGTAATCTGAGTACAACAAACCTACACCTGGATATATAAGGTCAAGTAATTTAAGTACAACAGACCTACACCTGGATATTATAAGGACAGGTAATCTGAGTACAACAGACCTACACCTGGATATATAAGGACAGGTAATCTGAGTACAACCTACACCTGGATATATAAAGACAGGTAATCTGAGTACAACAAACTACACCTGGATATATAAGGACAGGTAATCCGAGTACACCAGACCTACACCTGGATATATAAGGACAGGTAATCCGAGTACACCAGACATACACCTGGATATATAAGGACAGGTAATCCGAGTACACCAGACCTATACCTGGATATATAAGGACAGATAATCCGAGGACACCAAACCTACACCTGGATATATAAGGACAGTTAATCCGAGTACACCAGGCCTACACCTGGATATACAAGGACAGGTAATCCGAGTACACCAGGCCTACACCTGGATATACAAGGACAGGTAATCCGAGTACACCAGACCTACACCTGGATATATAAGGTCAGGTAATCCGAGTACACCAGACCTACACCTGGATATATAAGGACAGGTAATCCGAGTACACCACAACTACACCTGGATATATAAGGACAGGTAATCTGAGTACAACAGACCTACACCTGGATATATATAAGGATAGGTAATCTGAGTATAACAGACCTACACCTGGATATGTAAGGACAGGTAATCTGAGTATAACAGACCTACACCTGGATATATAAGGACAGGTAATCTGAGTATAACAGACCTACACCTGGATATATAAGGACAGATAATTTGAGTACAACAGACCTACACTTTGATATATGAGGACAGATAATCTGAGTACAACAGACCTACACTTTGATATATAAGGACAGGTAATCTGAGTACAACAGACCTACACCTGGATATATAAGGACAGGTAATCTGAGTACAACAGACCTACACTTTGATATATAAGGGCAGGTAATCTAATCTGAATACAACAGACCTACACCTCGATATATAAGGACAGGTAATCTGAGTACAACAGACCTACACGTGGATATTTTAGGACAGGTTAATATGAATACAACAGACCTACACCTGGATATATATAAGGATAGGTAATCTGAGTACAACAGACCTACACCTGGATATATAAGGACAGGTAATCCGAGTACAACAGACCTATACCTGGATATATATAAGGACAGGTAATCTAATCTGAGTACAACAGACCTACACCTCGATATACAAGGACAGGTAATCTGCGTATAACAGACCTACACGTGGATATTTTAGGACAGGTTAATATGAATACAACAGACCTACACCTGGATATAAATGGACAGGTAATCTGAGTACAACAGACTTACACCTGGATATATATAAGGACAGGTAATGTGAGTACAACAAACCTACACCTGGATATATAAGGTCAAGTAATTTAAGTACAACAGACCTACACCTGGATATAAAAGGACAGGTAATCTGAGTACAACAGACCTACACCTGGATATTTTAGGACAGGTTAATTTGAGTACAACAGACCTACGCCTGGATATAAAAGGACAGGTAATCTGAGTACAACATACTTACACCTGGATATATATAAGGACAGGTAATCTGAGTACAACAAACCGACACCTGGATATATAAGGTCAAATAATTTAAGTACAACAGACCTACACCTGGATATTATAAGGACAGGTGATCTGAGTACAACATACCTACACCTGGATATATAAGGACAGGTAGTCTGAGTACAACCTACACCTGGATATATAAGGACAGGTAATCTGAGTACAACAATCTACACCTGGATATATAAGGGCAGGTAATCTAAGTACAACAGACCTACACATGGATATATAAGGACAAGTAATCTGAGTACAACAGACCTACACCTGGATATATAAGGACAGGTAATCTGAGTACAACAACCTACACCTGGATATATAAGGACAAGTAATCTAAGTACAACAGACCTACACCTGTATATATAAGGGCAGGTAATCTGAGTACAACAGACCTACACCAGGATATATAAGGACAGGTAATCTGAGTACAACAGACCTATACCTGGGTATATAAGGACAGGTAATCTGAGTACAACAGACCTACACCAGGATATATAAGGACAGGTAATCTGAGTACAACAGACCTATACCTGGGTATATAAGGACAGGTAATCTGAGTACAACAGACCTACACCTGTATATATAAGGACAGGTAATCTGAGTACAACAACCTACACCTGGATATATAAGGACATGTAATCTGAGTACAACAGACCTACACTTTGATATATAAGGACAGGTAATCTGAGTACAACAGACCTACACCAGGATATATAAGGACAGGTAATCTGAGTACAACAGACCTATACCTGGGTATATAAGGACAGGTAATCTGAGTACAACAGACCTACACCTGTATATATAAGGACAGGTAGTCTGAGTACAACAACCTACACCTGGATATATAAGGACAAGTAATCTAAGTACAACAGACCTACACCAGGATATATAAGGACAGGTAATCCGAGTACACCAGACCTACACCTGGATATATAAGGACAGGTAATCTGAGTACACCAGACCTATACCTGGATATATGAGGACAGGTAATCAGAGTACACCAGACCTACACCTGGATATATAAGGACAGGTAATCCGAGTAGACCAGACCTACACCTGGATATACAAGGACAGGTAAGCCGAGTACACCAGACCTACACCTGGATATATAAGGTCAGGTAATCCGAGTACACCAGACCTACACCTGGATATATAAGGACAGGTAATCCGAGTACACCACAACTACACCTGGATATATAAGGACAGGTAATCTGAGCACAACAGACCTACACCTGGATATATATAAGGATAGGTAATCTGAGTATAACAGACCTACACCTGGATATGTAAGGACAGGTAATCTGAGTATAACAGACCTACACCTGGATATATAAGGACAGGTAATCTGAGTATAACAGACCTACACCTGGATATATAAGGACAGATAATTTGAGTACAACAGACCTACACTTTGATATATGAGGACAGATAATCTGAGTACAACAGACCTACACTTTGATATATAAGGACAGGTAATCTGAGTACAACAGACCTACACCTGGATATATAAGGACAGGTAATCTGAGTACCACAGACCTACACTTTGATATATAAGGACATGTAATCTGAGTACAACAGACCTACACTTTGATATATAAGGACAGGTAATCTGAGTACAACATACCTACACCTGGATATATAAGGACAGGTAATCAGAGTACAACAGACCTACACTTTGATATATAAGGACATGTAATCTGAGTACAACAGACCTACACTTTGATATATAAGGACAGGTAATCTGAGTACAACAGACCTACACTTTGATATATAAGGACAGGTAATCTGAGTACAACAGACCTACACTTTGATATATAAGGACAGGTAATCTGAGTACAACAGACCTACACTTTGATATATAAGGACAGGTAATCTGAGTACAACAGACCTACACCTGGATATATAAGGACAGGTAATCTGAGTACAACAGACCTACACTTTGATATATAAGGACATGTAATCTGAGTACAACAGACCTACACTTTTGATATATAAGGACAGGTAATCTGAGTACAACAGACCTACACTTTGATATATAAGGACAGGTAATCTGAGTACAACAGACCTACACTTTGATATATAAGGACAGGTAATCTGAGTACAACAGACCTACACTTTGATATATAAGGACAGGTAATCTGAGAACAACAGACCTACACTTTGATATATAAGGACAGGTAATCTGAGTACAACAGACCTACACCTGGATATATAAGGACAGGTAATCTGAGTACAACAGACCTACACTTTGATATATAAGGACATGTAATCTGAGTACAACAGACCTACACTTTTGATATATAAGGACAGGTAATCTGAGTACAACAGACCTACACTTTGATATATAAGGACAGGTAATCTGAGTACAACAGACCTACACTTTGATATATAAGGACAGGTAATCTGAGTACAACAGACCTACACTTTGATATATAAGGACAGGTATCTCTTTGCTCATATCATCATGCTGCTGTGTGTACCAACTTGACTGCCTACACGGGAACCAGGGTTTTTCACATTGCAAACTCATGCGAACTGATGGACAAGATGAGGACAACAAACACAGGTAAACAATCAAATCATCATGTCTCTGTGTGGGTGTTGAGATGAAACCACAATAACTGCGTCATAATTGCTTGCTTTGGATGCACAGACATTCGCTTCAACCAATATTCATGGCACATATCAGCTTGCTTGGTCGTGAATTATGGAAAAAAAAAATCTTTATCTGAATCTAAATGTAATCTGTTTCCATGGATACACGAAGATTTCTTCCGTTCACTGTATGACCACTACAACGGTGTTGCCCATTGTCGGGATCAGAGGACGCATGTCTTACTGGCGACCACAACAAATTCCAAGGTTACCGTGGCGTAGACAAGGTCAGCCCCCATCGGTAGGTCAAACTATCGGGATTTATTCACAGAAGACGTGGATTCACATTACTAACTGATAAATTACGCACATATTAACATTGACAAACTGATAAAATACACACAGAATAACACTGACAAGCTGATAAAACACATACATTAACTCTCCCTAATCGAATTTGTAGCTATATAGGATCTTAATTCCATCAATCGAATTACCCGTTCAATGTCCCTACCTCAGGAAATTATAATAGTTTTATGACACGCGAAAACTATGTCTTTGCACTTGGATCCACTTATTGTCGGGAAGGAGGGGGGATCTCCTCCAGTTTCCCAACAGTTGGAGTTAGGATTCAGCTGATGGCACTCTGACAGTATATGTAGGATTCAGCCTTCCCTAAAACTACCCTGTGTTTTTTGGAACAAGCTGACCCAACGGTGACATCAACAGATATTCGATCACTTTCTGGACGTTTTCAGCTAAGCCAACGACAACGCTCGTGTCTTCAACAAACTCTTCCGCAAGGCGGAATGAATGTTATGATTGCTGAACGCTCGCGTTAGTGCAAGACTGTAAAATCTTACAGCGACATCTAATATTGGAAACGTTGATAAGATATTAATTTATTAAGATTTACCAGATATATTCCGAGCTATGAGAGACTGATATCACAGTAACCCAAATACCGCACATTATAATAATAATAATAACTATGTTTAATACAATACATACAGTACTGATAGCTGATTATTCCTCAAATCTTCGACCAGTCGTCTGAAAGTTTTTGTTTATTTTACCTTAGATGGTGATTCTTTGAATCCTATACATTAGTGTTTTGAGGAACACTATGTTTTTCTATATATAGATAAAAAATCGACCGGATAAAACATTCTGACAATATGTCGCCACAGTGACGCCATGAACTTGAACTGTCCCAGCACAGCAACTCAAATTGTAATCACATTTTTGGTACAGCTTGACCCCGATATATGTATAGAGTGCGTGGAATCCGGTTCTCTAGCCCCAGAAGTAACAAAACGATGGTAGAGTTAAATTAATTTGGGACTCCTCGGTCATGGATGGCCTATAGGATAATCCGATAACAGCCATCACTATTCGTATGGGATCAAATGAATATGATTTTCCCCAAGCCGATATTCCTAATGATCGACGGCTACCAACTGAATGTAGGTCTGACTCATGTCTCTTTATAAGAATGACCCACGATGTGATCTGAAGACTGCATGATGGATGTATCAACGAGCGCAACAAATTTGTCAAATTAATCCAGGACTAGCCTGGATAGCACATCGTTTAGCTTAATTAAAGCAAGTTCGAGGCAACGTACATGCATCTACGGTAAATAAATAGCTACTTATAAATTTATATATTTCAGCCGAGAATGGTAAATGGTGCTCAGGCAGGTGAGTAGAAAGTTCAATACCTCAATTTTGACCAGTGAGAATTCACTCACAAGGAAATGGTGGGTGAAATGTTTATTGCTGTCCATCCCAGCATTCTTTTCCAGCTTTCTGTAGATAGCCTACATTCTTTAGTTTCCACGCTGTTATAGAGGTGTGTCGTGACTAAAAATGCTACTCTCTTGTTCGAAACAGAACTAATTTATTGCATAACAAAGCGTCTGTGTATGGTTTGTTATTTCCTTTTCTCTGAGTCTTAATGAACTAAATGGTGTAAAACCCCTCAATTTTCATGAAATTGTCGATTGTTTTAGGTACATTCATCTGTCCTGACGACGGGATCGACGTTGCTATCAATCCAGGGACGGACAGAATGTCTCGGATAGCTGCACTTGGATTTGAGAATACACCCGGATGTTTCGCTTTCCCCACTAACAACATGTACTACCTTAAGATTGTGATCAATAACACATCTGCGCCGCCATGTGGAATAAAATCGGTAAGTCACCTAACACGGTATTGGTTTATGCGATAAACAATTAACAATTTATTTGTATTAGTGGCGTGGTGCTAATCAATTCGCCCGTTCAACCGCGAAAACGCACAACAAGGCTATGGTTGATGTCTATCAAATTCATACCAAAGTCAACCACATCGTCGTTAATATGGGGATCATCCTAAAGAACCATCCCAAGAAGTAGAATCTCATGTTGTTGTGAACTTTGAGACCTTGACTAAGAATGGTTGATTGAGTGTTGAGAAAATCCAAGTGAATACGGTTCTAGGTTTTAGATGTTATTTCTCAACAAGACATCATTAATTCTCCAGTATCCACACAATTCAATGTCCGTGTAAACTATACCTCACTCCTTGACGATCGCTGGCTCTTCATCAAATGAACCATCAGAAGTGATTCCATGAGAGTAAATGGAAAGTAAATATGGTAACAAATACAGTAGCCATGCTTAAATGTTTAACAAGCAGGTTGTAACTGAAACTTCTTCATATGAAATCTTGTATCTCTCAGTGTTTTAGGAAGGATGGTTGTGTAAAATTGCAGTCTAAATCAGAACGTGTGCTTTCGGTTCTACCATTGTTACATGTGGAGCATTTTCAATGAATATTTTTGTGTTGCAATTTAGGCCGCTGATGGCACTCTGACGGTATATGTAGCAACAATGGCTTTCGACAACGCCTACGCAGGATCGGACCGGATGTACAAAGTGCAGTGTAAACTGGGACAGACTCTAACTGCGCAGACATCTGGGATGCTGATAGAGTAAAGCTGTTTGATTCAATAGTATCCACAATATTATATTTATACATACGTTACATACTAGCCAACCTTGGCAGACAAATATAATTGGTCAATGCAGCTTTCATCTTCAAGCTAAAATTTGCTAACCGGCTCTGCGATCTGCTGAGGCGGTACGCCACTATCAGACTCCCCACAGTGATAACAAATCACATAATCATAATCAAATTGTGTTAATTGCCTCTGACCTTAGCATAAGCACATGCGTTTGATTATCTATATCGATCACTCCCATGAAGCTTCCGTGTCCGC